>CAJQZJ010033427.1:2432064-2456342 GCA_907164525.1 Lophiomys imhausi
GATAGATAGATAGATAGATAGATAGATAGATAGATAGATAGATAGATGTTACATCTATCTGTGGTTCTTCAAATCCTGGCCTACCCCATGAGTATTTGACAAAATACCCATGATGTAGAAGAATCTTCATAACTGATCAAGGAGGAAACAAAGATCTAGGTTGCAAGAACCTCAGTAGGTACCAGCTTTCACTACTGTCGTGATCTGGAACATCCTCTAGGCCTCTCCCACTGTCTTCCCTATGAATCTGGCCACACCCTGTGGAATCACAGAAGGGGTCACTAGAACTCTTGTGTTAGTTTACCATACGCAGGTAGAAACAGCTTGCCCTTTGAAGAAACCCCTTCCTATACATTCCTCTGCAGCATGTTGTTCCAGTCGGAACCATACAAGGCGAGGTCCCAGCATAGGACAGGCTGTAGGGTTGAGTACCTAGAACTCTGTTCTTCAGAGGTTAGGGGATTGGAGGATTGGGACATGAGGGTCAGGGAGCTGGTATTGCAGTGGTAGAAAGCAGACATTATGTCATTAAAGTCCATGAGTTCAAGCTCTCCACCTGGCCATCTTCCTTGGTGTTGTCCCTACAGGAAGCCAGGCTAATACCTCCCCCACAAAAGCAGTACAGGTGGGGCTCCTACCCTTGAATTAACAAATATTTAATGAGTTGTGTTAAACATACATTAATCAGTAAATCTCAGGCAATCAGTTCACCAAGACTAAAGAAATACAAACAGAAACAAGGTTGGGGTACTAATGGCAGGTGCTAATTGTGCTCTGTCAGAGAATCTCGGCCTTGTTGGTCTGTCATCTTCACACTTCATTGAAAATCCATTAAAACAACTGCCAGTCCATTAGCCCTGACTCTGAGACAGAGCCTCCCTTGGGCACTGTTCTATGGTTAGAGCCCCTTTATTAATACTTAGTGTAATTGCCTTCCAGGCAGATAATTGTGACAACGCAGGATGCTGCTTAAATCCAAAAGGGGAGCTGGAGGATAGGATTGTTACATCTTATGTTTAATACATACGTACCTCATCCTCTTTGGCAAATATAGCATATGAAACGCTTGAATTTTCTAAACAAGCGGATTACTCAATCTCCAAAGGAATTCATCATAGTATTTCTTAAGCTGTGACGTCTGAGAGAAGTCAAAACTATTTGATTTACAAAATGTCTATCTACTGACATCTTTTCCATGTTATGACACAAGCATAAATATCACATGGCATTTGAAAAACAAAATGCAATTCTAATTAGTACCCTTGAGACCGCAAAGCGAAGATCTGTATTCATAAACAGAGTGGGCGTGAGCCACATTTTAAGACTTGGAAGTTTCAACCCAAAAGCCCATGATAGGACTATGGCCTGCTCGGACATACAGAGCAAGCGGATGAACCAAGAGAGATACTAATTAGAGATGAGAGGACCCTAAAATCAGACTGCAATTCAGACCCCTGCAAGTCCATGCTCCCCACAAGGTATAATACAAAGGGGAGGCTCGGGCTGCCAAAGTAGAGACTCTTCTCTCTGCATACCTTAGCCCCACACTGAGAAACACACCAGCCCAACACGGAGATCTTAGAGAGCCTGGGGTCACTAAAGGTTTTGCCTATGGCAGTGGTTTCTGTTGCTCTGAGGTGAAAAGGAGGTGTGTAGAGTGGACCCACCCTCCAAAGTCAGGAGCATTGCAGTCTGCATACTCAGTCAAGAAGTATAATCAGAATTGTTAAAATCCGACTATAAGTGAATAGATGCCATGTGCATCCTTCTGAGTCTGGGTTAGCTCACTCAGGATGAGCTTTTCTAGTTCCATCCATTTGGCTGCAAATTGCATGATTTCGTTGTTTCTGATGGCTGAGTAGTATTCCATTGTGTAGATGTAGCATAGTTAACTATACTACAGCCAATGCACCCAAGGGAACAGGAACATAGACTTTGTTACTTGTCAATGAGACACTTTGCCCTAGTGGTGCTCCCTTGTAGGCCCCCAGTATATGAGGAGGTTCTTGGCCCTCATATGACTGCTGAACTGGGGCAGGGGACTGATATGTAGGGACACTCCACTCCAGAGGAGTGGGATGGAAGGGTTAGGGGGTAGAGGGTGGGAGGGCAGGACTGGGAGGGGTGGAAAGAGGGCACTGTAATGGAGATGTAACCTAAAGTAATAAATAAACATTAAAAAAAGAAGTGATTTGTTTTTATTGCTACCAATGGCTTTTGTAAATGGATTCGTCTTGGGGTTGTCTTCAGAGAAAATTAAAGGTCACCCCTCCTTGTACTCACATCTCACACCTGCACCGCCTTATGCTTTTATAAAGCAGAGAGGGGCATACAGAAGACATGCCAAGAATTGCTCAGTAAATGCAATGTAGGCATCTGTCCCATTTGTGAGTATCAACTGTCTAAGCAGGAAGAGAAAGCCACCTAGCATGGTATCGCCCAAGAGTGAGAGGATGTCAAAGGCAAGGGGACAGAACCCTTGGAGAAGATCACATCTGTGCGACTTCCAGAATAAGAACACGCAAGAATAGACTACCATCTGCTGGGACCATCATCTCCAAGAAGAGTGGACACAGTGACAGCCACTAAGTCAGGAGAACCACCATTCTCTCAAAAAGACAGCCAGTAATCTAATGTTGAATTTACATATTAAAAACATTGTTCATATTTCTCTTATCTTGCTCTTATGATGAATTTACATGTTAAAAGTGTTGTTCACACCAGAGTTCGGAACCTCAGGACCAAAGATGGGGATGTAGCTCAGTTGTAAGGGAGTTTGTCTATCATACACAAAACCCTGGATTCAGTCCCAGCACCATAAACCAGGCATGGTGGCATCTCCAATCCAAGCATGCAGGAGGTGGAGGTGGGAGGATCAGTAGTTTAAGATCATCCTTGGCTACATGACAAGCTCCAGACCAACATGAGACGCACAAAACCCTGTCCCAAAACACCAAAAAAAAAAAAAAAAAAAAAGCCAGGTAGTGGTAACACAGGCCTTTAATCCCAGCACTTGGGAGGCAGAGGCAGACAGATCTCTATGACTTCGAGGCCAGCCTGGTCTACAGAGTGAGTTCCAGGACAGCCAGAGCTACACAGAGAAATCCTGCCTCGAAAAACAAAGGAAGGAAGAAAGAAAGAAAAAATAAAGGAAGGAAACTGTATCAGAAGAAAATGTGTGTTTCATTATTTTTATATTAATTATTGGTTAATGTTGAAGTGAAAATATTTTGGGCAATTTGTGTGGAGCAAAATATGGCACTTAACATTTACTTTCTATGTCTCTTGAGAATCGTGTTACTGAGTGTCTCGTGTTACATTCCTATTGGCAGTACTCCTCAGAGGGTCAGCATCAGAGAATAGATTCTGGTTCTATAAGCATGTATGTCATACATTTGTCACTGGAATACCAAATAAATGAAATCCAATGTACGTTTTCATACAGGGCTAAGAGTTTTGACCATGAGAACCTTAACATTAGCTGGGACAGTTCCACTCAGTTAGCAGACTTGACATTCATTGTGACCACTAGAGGGCAGTGATGTATATAAAATGTGACTTCATCCGTTGTCAGGTCCTGGCTCCACGCAGGGACTCTCTGGGGCTGTCACCAACTCATTATTAAAGTCCAATCTTTTCCTCTCCCACTTATGTGCCATATGCCTGGAGGGAGAAAAGCCACAGGGACAGAGTGAAGCTGGAGCTGGCCCTTAAACTGTGAGGCTCAGGAAAAGGCCATGCTGTGAAAGAAAGTGGATGTTCAAAGGCAAATGTTCAAAGCCCTGGGCTGTGGCATCAGGTTTGCCTTCCTGGTTCTGCTACTAACAAGATGCATTGGCCTCTGTTTCCTGTCCCCTCCATCCCCCACAACACACACACACACAAACGCCCTTGAGTGAGGAGGCAGAAGGCAGAAAGAACAAGGTGAACTTTAACAGTGGTCGACATCACTATTCTGCAGTTTCAAGAGTAAACCCCTAAGGCCCTGTTATAATAGGTTTGATGATCGTCTAAATGAGCTCTAATTACAGGACTTCCAGGCACAGTAGTATTTACTGTAAGTTGATGAGTGAAGGACCCCTTCCAACACTTAGCAGTAACAGATAAAATAGAAAAGGGTTAAAGTAAAAATAAATACCTTAAACTAAAAAAAAAGAAGGGAAGAGGATGGGGGGGTTGAGGGGGAGGAGGGTGGAAGGGTGAGACTGGAGGGGGGAGTAGGGAGGGGATTGTGATTGAGATGTAACTTGAAGAAATAAAAAAATAAATTATTAAAAAAAAATAAACAAATTTTAAAAAAAAAAGAAAAGGGTTAAAGTTTAAAAGACAAAGCTGGGGAGATGGTTCAGTTAGTACTGAGTTCCCTTGGTAAAAGTCTGCTGTGCCAGAGTAAGGGCCTGGGTTTGGATCCCTATCATTCACCTAAAAAGATGGGCACAGATGTTGGAGTCTAATCCCAGCTTTGGTGTGGGAAGGAGAGAGGCAGCTCCCTAAAGCTCATTGTCAGTGGGCCTCTGAATCAGTGATTGAGCACTAGGTTCAGTGAGAAATCCCATCTCCAAAGAAGTACAAAACCTTGTGGTAAAACACCTGACATCAACCCCTGACCTACAAACACACACACACACACACACACACACACACACACACACACACACACATACACATACACACACACATACATACACTCATACTACACACATACATATTTACACACTCACATACACTACACACAGTCACGCACGCACACGCGCACACACACACAGGGTGGGGAATGTGCCAAGTAGTAATAAGTGTTATGAAAAAATATTCAGAATCCTATAAAGGAATAGGTAGCAATCATTTATAAAAACATAAGTTATGAGACAACACATAGCCCAAGGAAAACACAAAGTCATAAAACAAGAACCAGTGAAAGGAAAATGTGTGCATTAAAACACACAAATTAAGTGGTATTATATAAGCCCCAGAGAATCATGGTGGAACAAAAAACACTAACGAGATGACAGTACCGAAGAAATCACCCAGAGATAGGAAATGCATTTTGAATATGAAAACACAGCCCTTGCCACTGAAGAGCCTGCACAAGGCCAGGGAGGCGCTGCCCACAGATTCAAAGACCGGCATGGTGAAGATGTAGGCACATCTTGCGACTTGATCATCCTACCTGAGACGGCCAGCAGTGTGCTGGGCATCCGCAACTAAGACCCCCAATCAGGTCTCTGGGCTAACCTAGAAGAGCAGCTGTCCACTCGTCCCACTTCGCTCCCTTCAAGTAACCTCTGTGGCCAATGAAGACACATGCCCACCCAAGGAGAAAAGTATAGAGGAAAGATACCAATACTCCCTCCCTGATTCCATGGACCGGACGGGGTGGGGGGGTGGACCTTTGGAAGATTAGCTCTGGGTGAGGTCATGAGCCTGGAGCTCCTGTAAGGGGATTCACCTAATGAGGAGAAACCAGGGTTCCCTCTGTCATTTGAAGATACGGGCAGAAAGCAGCCTACAAGCAAGGCAGTGAGCCCTCACCACAACCCAGCCATCCTGGTACCCGGAACTCAACCTCCAGCCTCCAGAGAATCTGAAGAATGAGCGGCTGCTGCTTAAGTCATTCAGCTTCACCATATGCTAGCAAAACAGTCCTGGCTAACCTTGTCGTAATAGCCTGACCCTAAGGAACAGGAAAAGGGGTCCAGCCCAGGTGCCAACAGCTGTCTGACAGGGACAAAATAGGCAGATTTATAACTTAGAAACAGTTCACATCAGTAATGCCCTTTCCCCTGCTCACCCCTTCACCGAAGGCTAGACTGGCCTTGCCTCATTTTCAGTACATCAGGAACACCTGCTCAGTTGTTAATAACAGCATTTACAGGAACCATGTTCTTGGACCTGAGGTTGCCAAGCCTGGCTGTACCCTGCAATCTTCCAGGATGCTTTCAAATATGCTCTCCCCATCAGATGCAAGCTCAGTTGGTCTTGGTTGTTGTCTGGGCAAGAAGGTCATTTATAACTCCCTGGGTGGTGCTCCTTTTAATCACAGTTGGGGGTTACTGGCTTAGAACTTCCTAAGACAAAGAAAACCTTTCTCACTGCCCAAAGGGCTGGATCTTGGAAAGGGATTCATAGGCCCTCTAGACAACCAGGGAAGCAACTTGCTGAACCTCAGAGGCCACTATTGGGACAGCTTTGGGAACCACTTCCCCTTTCCTTGGAGGAAAAGCATATCTCCTCTATAAAGTTAGAAAAGAGGAAGCACAGGGTGGTTGTCAGCACAACTATCCATCCCCCTGAGTGGAGGAGAGCTTGCTCTTCCCCTGATACTGACAAAAGAAAAGGCAGACAGACAATGAGATCCTTCACTTCTCACCTGCATGTGGAGTGACCTAGTAGGTCTGCTGTTAGGTCCTGTTCCCCCAGGCCTAGAAATCCCTCCTCCCTACTGCTTGTCCCCTCTCCCCTAAGTTCTAACTCTTCCTGTCCTCACTGAGTCTCACCATTACTGGTGCCCCCAGGCTTCAGCCAGAGCTCCTGCTGTCTACCTACAATCCATCTTCTGCCCCTCAGCCTTCCCAGTCCCTGCCAGTTCAGTGTCCTAGCTATGCATTTTCTTCCTGCAGCTAGGCATGCAAGCACCTGAGTCTCCACCCCCTTTCTCCAGACCTCCTCACGGAAGATAGAATTGTCTCCCTGAGCCACCATGTGTTGGCTGAATCATCTTCCTGTGTTCGTGACTCCCCGTTTCTTGTTACATAAAACCCAGCCTCCTCAACAGAAGCTTCCAAACTCCTTGTAGCCTTACCTCACCCCTTCTCTCCCCATTGCTATGGCTCCAGAGTTGGGCTCTCCGCCCCACACAAGGAATCAACTCACAAGCTTGCTCCCCTGTGGTAACTAGCTTCAAACTTAAGAACTGACCTCAACCTATCTTTTACCGTCCCCTCTGTGTCCCCTCCTGTGCTTCCCCCAATGTCCTCCATGCAGGCTCAACACCCACACTCTCCATCTAAGTCCCCAGAGCTCCTGGAGAGTGTGGGGAAATTGCAGTCTGTCTTCTTTGCTCTTTGCTGTTCATCCCATCCTGGAGTACTAACAAAAAGCAGAAACTTGAGGTGACTCTATTCTTTGTCACTGTGCCCAATACACAGCAGGTGCCAACCCTGCTTCCTAAGCAACCCAAAGGCCTAAGGAGTGGGCAGACAGCTGTGACCACATGGACAGATGACAACTGCCATGCATGCAGAGACATTCAGGAGAAAGGTAGCTCAGCCTCACTCCTCAGCTTGTGACCTCCAGCATACTCACTCTCCTGTCCTGGGTCCAGAACCCAGGTCTTTGAACTGAGCCAGCAGGCAGCATGGGGCTACAAAGCACAGGAGCCTCCTTGCTACAATGCCTTTCTTCCTGAAGGAGGAAGAAAACAGCCAGCAAAAAACAACTTGGGAGTTTATTTGAGCTCACAGTTTGAGAGACAGTCCATCATGGCAGAGACGTGAAGGCGGCCAGAGCTCGAAGCAGCTGGTCATGTTGCATCTGATATCAGGAGAGGACAACAGATCTTTGTACTCAGTTCATATTCTCTTTTTCACACTGTTCCAGGACCCCAGACAAAAACAAAAACAAAAAAAAACTGCTGCACAGTGGGTGGATCTACCCACCTCAATTAACCTGATGGAAAAGAATGCCCTACAGGCATTGGAGGTGGATGCGGTCTCCCTGCTGATTCTCATCTCAAAGCTGAGAATTGAAATGAAGCGTCATTCACAGGGACTCTGCTCACAAAACTCAGCAGCTGAACACAACCCCTTTGAGAAGGTGGCTTTCAGGAGACCTGAGGCCACGCTCTTGTGTAAGGAACCATAGACATGGAGCCACTGGGACACAGGCAAGTGTCCACCCTCCCCCAATCCCTGCTTCACGGCAGAGCACAGAGTGAGTGAGCATCTTGACTGAACAACTATCAGAAAAGACTACAGCCAAGGTGGCGTGAAGTCCTCGCAGGGTCAAACCTTCCATTTTGGAGGACTGTCCAAGTCAATGCCAGCCTCCACCCATTCCTGCCCAAAAGCCCTCACTCAGGATCAGCCCCAGCATGCCAGCTCCGTCCACTCATCCGTAGCACAAGATCTGGAGAGTCCTGCTCAGGGCCCTAGGTGACATTGCAACACACACTGGGAAAATGGCTGTGGCTGCAGTTGGAGAGGGGAATGTGAGGTGGCTGAGATGCTGAGGAGATGCTGCTGGTGCTCATGGGATTGTAAGCAGTGGAGGCAGTTGCAGAATCAGCTCAGTTGTGATTGTGTGATCGTGTGTGTGTGCGTGTGTGTGTGTGTGTGTGTGTGTGTGTGTGTGTGTGTGTGTGTGTGAAGGGGTATGGTTACAGAGTGAGGGAGGAGGTGACGGCCACCCTGACTCCTTCCTTTATCACAACTCCTAACACCTGACACCAACTCATCACATAGAGGCGCCAGGCTGTGCCCAGGCAAGCAAGGAAAGGGAAGGGCGGAGAACAGAGATTGTTTCTGATGGATCTGTGGGGGAGGGAAGCACACAGGCACCCAGGCCCCACTGCCTCCTCTTTGCTGCTGTTGAGGACTCATCAGCACACCGTGTAGGCCACTTAGCTGGAGCTAGAACCAAGGCTGAGTATTTCAAAACCCTAAAGATCTCCATGCAGCACTGCTGGTGCTTCCAGGGAACAAGTTCCTAAGCAGAAACTCTACCTGCACCACCAAAAACAGACCCTGCCCCAGCCACAGCCCTGAGGGACACAGAGCAAGCCCTCAAGGAGGTACTAATATCCCTCCCTGGCTGGGGTCAGTGGGAGACATGAAATGCCTCTTGTCTCAAAGAAGAAAAATCTAACACCACATTCAAAAACTGTCTCTGGGAGCCTATGGGAAATGAGTAGGAGAGAACATTTCATTTCATTGTGTTCTCTCTTGTATATTTTGACTGTTAGACTGTGTTTTAATATGCTTAATATTTGCCACTTCTCTGGAGGCTGGAAGATGTCTCTGGAGTTGGAAGCATTGAAAGTTGAAATCCAGCCTGGGCTACCAAGTAATAGTTTAAAGCCAGCCTGGACTACACAAGACTCTGTCTCAAGAAAACTAGAAACAAACAAAAATCTGGTCTGAGTTCCAAGGGCTGAGGGGCTGAGTAAGTGATGCCACCCCCCACCCCCAATCTTGTGACATGGTCTCCTAAGGGTAGCCGGAGGAGGTGTAGAAGAAACCCAGCCCACTCTGCCTCGTGCTGCCTCAGCCTCCAGCATGATAGACTACAGACTCACACCTCTGCTCCTGGCCCCCAGGCTAGACTTTCAGCTGCCTCAGGAATCTGCCTCCTCTGCAATGCTTCTCTATCCTCCGGATTCGCCAATCATGTATTTGTAGCTTTAAATGATCAAAAGCATGATCTAATAGGGAAACACAACAAAATGTTCCCTCCCGTTCTTTTCCCTGAGGCCCCCAGAGAAAGTTTGTGAATAATGTGTGAGCCAGACAGTCCTTGGCTGTCACAAAGACCTAGGCAGAGCAAAGGGAAGAGGGATCTATTTTGGCTCACAGTCTCAGAGGTTTCCAACCTATCGTGACACAAGAACATGGGGGTGGAAGCTTCTCTTCTCCCAACAGCAGGAAGCAAAGACAGAGAGAGAGAGAGACAGAGACAGAGAGAGACAGAGAGAGACAGAGAGAGACAGAGAGAGACAGAGACTGCACTCACAGGCTTTCTCCTTTCCCTGTTTTATTCCATCAGAGCCCCCACCCTATGGAGTGGTGCTACTTACCTCCCATTTAGTAATCCTTCCTGGAAACGCCCTCTCTGACACATCCACTTTTCAGTACAAAGGAGATGACAAAGAAGAGCAATCATCATATACACATGCAAATAAGCTCACACTCTAGGCACATGAATGATAAGCAACATGTCGTCATACTGTCCCTGAAGCAAACTGAGTTCAAGATCTAGCAAGACTGCACATCACCAGCAGGCAGGTGACAGACAACCTCCCCATGCTTGTCCCTTCACCTGGAGGACAGGACAGAATCTCAGTACCTACCTCACAAACAGGGGTAACGGGCAACAATACACATTAGCATGGCCTTTTCTTTCCATTTCACAAGAATAGGGCTGCTTACAGTTCTGAGCCTTGTCTTCTTACTTGAAAGTACATCAGGGAGTGGATTCTGTCAGCACAGAAAACAGTCCAGTCTTTTTCAGGGCTTCCCAGTATCCCACTGCCTCAGCATACTACAGATCATTTATCTAGGCTTTTCGTCCTTACTATTATTATTAATAATATTTTAAGGTTTATTTATTTACTATGTAGACAGTGTTCTGTATGGCCGAGGGCCAGAAGAGGGCACCAGATCTGATTATAGATGGTTGTGAGCCACCATGTGGTTGCTGGGAATTGAACTCAGGACCTCTGGAAGAGCAGCCAGTGCTTTTAGCCTCTGATCCCTCTCTCCAACCCTATTAGCAATATTATTAATATGGGTGAGTGTCGCCATGTGCATGACTTTAGGGAATCATTTCTCGCCTTCCGCCTCTATGAGGCAGGGGCTTTCTTGTTTCTGCCATACAGTGAACTCCAGGTTAGTTGGCCTGCAAGTTTCTAGGTGATTCTCCTAGCTCTGCCTCCTGTCTCACTGTGGGGATGCTGAGGTTACTGACGCATGTCCCTGAGTCCAGCTGTTTCACAGGCCTTCTGGTGATCACACTGAGACCGGCAGGGCCATATATGTCAAAGGCTTTTACCCACTGAACCAGCTCCCCAGCCCCAGCAGGCCTGTTTGATGGGCATTGAGTCCATTTCCAATCTTTCACCCTTTGAAGCAAATACTACTGTGAACAACTCTTTGCATATTGCATTTTGTCCAAAAGTGACTAGAATAAATTCCTACGGACAGAGTGCCAACTATCAGGTACGTCCACAGGAGACAATCAGATTTAATGCCCCATTACCACACATCAGTAACACAGGATCTTCTAGTCACCACACCTTCAACAGAATGCATACTTTCTTTTTGTCAATTTGGTAGTTAAAAAGTAGTAAATGCTATCTCTCTACCTTTATTTTACAGGTTTTATTATAAGTAATACGAATAGCTTTTTATGCTTCTACACTTTTCCCATGACCTCTATTTGTATCTTTTGTCCATTTTCTTATCACAGAGTGGGTCCTTTTTCTTACTGGTCAGTGAAACTTTTTTTTTTTGGTGGGGGTGGGGGTTAGTTTTGGTTTGCTTTGTTTTGTTTTTCAATGTTGATCTTTATTTTATGTGCATTGGAATTTTGCCTGCATATAAGTCTGTGTGAGGGTGTTGGATCCCCTGGAACTGGAATTACAGACAGTTGTGAGCTGCCACATGGGTGCTGGGAATTTAACCCTGGTCCTCTGGAAGATCAGCCAGTGCTCTTAACCACTGAGCCGTCTCTCTAGCCTCAGTGGAAGGTTTTATTATCAAGAATTAGCATCGGTTTTCCTTGCTTGACAATGTTGTTTTAAATTTGCTTCTGTTAGTTTTTCCACACATAATGTGTAATGTGACCAAAGTTGTTCTTTTTTTTATGGCTTGTTACTGTCATGTTTTGAAAATTTTTCCCCATTCCTCTGCTTATTCATGCTTATTCATAAATCTCCCATAGTTCCTTTCAGCATTTGTTAAAGTCTAAATCACCGGATCCTCCTGGCATAGACCCTGACACAAGAAGTAAAGTATGGATCCAACTTAATGTTTTTTCCAGATGGCCACCCACTCATCTCAACACTATTTATTGAATAATACATATTTTCTCTCAATGGTTGGAAATGCCATTATTATCATAAGCCAGATTCCCAATAAGTTTTTATCTATTTCTGGACTCCCTACTTTGTTCCAAGTCCAAGATGCCCCACATTATTTTCATCATTGTAGCTTTATGTCGGAGACCCCCACCCTTGCCTGCCTGCTGGCCAAGGGATGATCTGCCAGAGAGGTGAAGAGTGAAACTCAGAACAGTGCCATCTTCTCAGGGACTGGGTCAAGACCTGCAGGGACTGACCTTGTGGTTTACTTTTCTTTTTTTTTTTTTTTTTCTTTTTTTCTGAGACAGGGTTTCTCTGTGTAACAGCCTTGGCTGACCTGGAGCTCACTCTGTAGACCAGGCTGGCCTTGAACTCACAGAGATCCACCTGCCTCTGCCTCCCAAGTGCTGGGATTAAAGGCAGGCATGTGCCACCACACCTGGCAATTACAGACTGTTGTGACCTGCCAGTGGGTGCTGGGATTGGAACCAGGGTCCTTTGGAAGAACAGTCAGTGCTCTTACTGCTAAGCCAACTCTCCAGCCCCAGTTTACTTTTTTTATACATTTATAAATAATAGTACTTGTGACCTGTGACCTTTACAATAAGAATGAATCCTATTGGCTGATCCACTGGGCTCAGGACTGGGTCCTAAAGAGGGACCCAAGTAAGCTTAAGGACAGATTCTATTGGTAGAAGTTGCAAAGTACATGGGACCTCTTTCATGAGGATGTGTTCTATTCAGTGCAGGATTAAGACCTAAACAATGCTCAGGATATCGGGTGAATTCAGGCGGACACTGGCTCTTAATAGAATAGCAAAGGGTCACCAGTTTGATTGACCACTTTTCACTCTGGCCTTCCAAGTGACCAAGTGTCATTCATTATTTCTGTTGAAGAAAACAGGCCCATTTGATTGATAATACTGGTTTTTCCAATGCATATTTTAAGCTGTGTTGCCTACAGATTTTTGTTTTTTGGTTTGGTTTTTTTCAAGACAGGTTTCTCTTTGTAGCCCCGACTGTCCTGGAACCCCCTCTGTACACCAGGCTGACCTTAAACTCAGAGAGATTCACCTGCTTCTGCTTCTGGAGTGCCACACCACTGTCACAACCACTGCCCAGCTGTATTTCCTACAGCTTCATAATATGCATTTGAATTTTAGCCTCTCTCTCTCCTCCCCCTCCTCTACTGCCTCCTCCTTCCATATGAACCTCCTTCATTTTCTGGAGAGTCCTCCTAATTTACAGGGTCACAAAGTAAAAACCTGATCTTGAATAGGAAATAGTTTGAGTGAACTGCATTTTCCAGACAGTATCCAGTATGTCAGGTTTTACAAAATAAGGAGGATCCCAGGACTATCTTTTGGCTCAGTCATTTACTAGGACTCATGGAAGCCGCTGTGAAGCTGTTAATAGTCATAGTTGTGGTTTGTTATAATGAAGGAATACAAAATACAGCCAACCAAGGAGAAAGGCACACAGGGCAGAATCCAGGGAACATCTAAGCACAGCACTTACCTTGTCTTCTTCCAAAGAAGCCATGGACCCTTCCCTGCAACTATACCTGACCAAAAGGATTGCCAGCCAAGGAAGCCCACCTGGGTCTTGGTAATGAGAGTTTTTATTGAGTTTGAAGCACATTGTCAAGAATGGCTGCTCACACTATCAGTCTCCAGTACACACACACACACACACACACACACACACACACACACACACACCACTGAGGTAGTATTAAATCTGAAAATTGTGAGGAGAAAGAGCAGTTCTACAACTATCCAATTAAATCAAACTTTATTAAATACTGGCCAGGAAGATGGACACTGGCCAGGTCTGTACCAGGAATTCCCAGAGAATGGCACTGAATTAAGTCAGACAGGTGCCTATAAAGGCCAAACCCACAAGACTACGTAGTTTCCCCTTTTGTCCAATCGGGGCAAAGCTACATCCCAATATACTTCCTGCATACATATCTTCCTGTCTACATGTGATCAAGCACATCTTGTGCAGCTGGGCAACCAACATTGGTTACTGAAGTGCAAACACATGACTTGTTATCTTACAAACACAATGGCCTCCAGCATCCCAGGAGGTTATCTATCCTCAGGCAAGTGGAACTCATATGCTAACTTCAGCCTTACAGTAGACACTGTGTGGCCCAAAGTGTCATAAACCAGTTGCCAGCCTGTCCAGTATGACCCTACGGCTCCCAAATTAACTGAAACACTCTTACCAAGTTAGACGTTCCAGCGGCCACACGATGATCTCACAGATCCAGACCACAACAAGCCCTCTCTGCTTAAGTCTTTACTGTACTTGAAACTTACTTACATGGGACTGTGAAAAATAGTCTGTAAATATTCTTTTAACTCCTTCTAACTGTGGATGTTTTCACAACATTTCTTTTTTGTTTGTTTATTTTCTTCCTTCTTTTCTCTGGATGGGGTTATTACCTAAGAATTTCTAAAACTTACTGGTTTTCCATGAAAAGTTTTAAAATTTATTTTATCAGTTACTTATTTTAGTTAGTTATAAAAATTGGACATAAATATATTCAATAAATATATAAATCACCGAAGCAATTCTTTTCTGTGGTCAACTTATTGCTTCTTTGATTCTTTGTTAAAGATTTATTTATTTGGTTTTATGTTTTTGAGTGTTTTGCCTGCGTGTACTTATGTGCATCATGTGAGTGCCTGGTGCTTGCAGAAGTCCTAAGACGGTGTGGAGGATCCCTTGGAACTCAAGTTCCAGATGGTTGTGAATCACCACATGAGTACTGAGCACTGAACCCTGGTCTTTTGCAAGAGAAATAAATGTTCTTTACCTTGAAGCCCTCTAGCCCCATTCTTAATGCTTTTTAATTCCTTCCTTCTGCTTCCTGAGGCCTGTTACCTTTTTTTCTAACTACTTCCATTACATGATTTCATTATTAATGTCTACTTAATCCTTTATCAGTTTATTATAAGATCATATATGTTGTCAAATGTTTTCTAGAATAACAAATAAAAAGGATATTTGTTAATTTATTCTAACAAATTGGCGCTCATACATTATGGGGGCTAAGGTTTCTTAGGATCTGTTTTCAGTGAGTGGGAGAATTGAAGATACATTTCTAGAACTGATGAGGCTGAGAGCTAGGACAGCCCATGAATGGTCTGAATTGGCACCAAAGGCAGAAGAGGACCTATAATCCAGGCCAAAGATAGACACAAAGAAAAAAACCTTCCTTACCTCACCTGTGTGCTGTTCTGTATCCAGGTAGGAATGTTGCCATTCTGGTGGGGAATTCCCAACCTGATCTGGTATCAGGCCAGAAATGCACCCTTCTCCACTGGAGAAAGGTCCAGGCTAGGTTAGTCTGAGTGAAAAAGAATGGAACATGGACCATGAGATCTGTACCCTCAGGATGTCTGATCAGGTTGGAGAGGCAGGAGAAAAGATTTCCTCCACTGCCCAAGTGTTACAACTCTTTTAATAAGCAAGCAGGAGAATTAGGGTAGTCCTAACACTCCCATGCATGCCACAGCAGGTTTACTTCTCTTTTAGCTGAGCTGCCAGCACTGGGTTGGGCAGCTTCAAGGAGCTTGGAGCTCATAGAGCTGTGCCAGGTGGCCAGGTGAAACCTGTAGCTATTTCCTGAACAGTCAACAACCAACCATCGCAGATGAACTGCACCAGGTGGTGCTGGATAGGCAGTGGAAGCTCGGCGCCTGCCTTTTGGCAGGACTCAGAGGTGGCCACTGGGGTCACCAGCTTGGTGATCAAGACACAAACCTGGCTAGGTAGTCGGTGGCAGCAAGGCAAGAGCCTGCACCCCAGGCAAGCCTGACTCAGCAGGTAACAGCAGTGGTAGATTCTTCATGCAAAGAATGCTTCCTTCACAAGCTCAAAATAAACAGCTGAGTCTCAGGAGATCACGATGGAGAGAGTTTATTTCATGAATAAGGGACATTATAAACCTTTGGACAGTGGGAGGGGTTTGGAGGTGAATGTGTTAGATTTGCTGGACCTGGTCCTATCGTAAGAAAGGAAACACAGCACCTAACTATCCCATGGGGATGGGGGGGGGGATGGTAGGGGAAGAACTCTAAGAACAGTTAGAGATGTGAACAAATGTCATTGGATGAAACCCAAAGCACCTTGAGATCTCATGGGGAAGTTCCCTCAGAAATCCCCAGGTGTTCACTGGGTGGGTTTCTTATCAGGAAAGGGTTGGGATACCTGACACTCCTTAGAGGATCTGGAAATTCTCCCAGATCAGGCAGAAGAAGGGATCCAGCTGAGAAAAGGGAGTCTGTCATTTAGCACTGAGCTCATAGGCTTTCTGGTAATGCCAGTCTTCAACCTTCCAGAAGAAATTCCCCACACCTCTGATCATGTTCAGCAGATGGGAGGAGGTCTGCTCATGTGGTGACAGGGTCAATTTGCTTGATGCAGTCTACCAGTTCTAATGTTGATCTCATCCAGAAACAGATTTGCCCAGAATAAGCTAGCTGAATATCTGGGTCCTTCTTGGTCTAGTCAAGTGGACACAAAATTAACCACCCTGCTATACATTTTCCTCTGGGTACCATATGTCATAAATGATCAGTAATATCTTCATTATTGGTTTTTTTAGAGTCATTCTATCTTTGTGGGTTGTAAAGGGAATAAGGGAATATTTTTGTTTTTTATGACAAGGTCTCATGTAAGCCAGGATGATTTCCAACTTGCTGTATAGCCAAGGGTGACCTTGAACTTCTGATCCTCCTGACTCCCACCTCCAGAGTTCTGGGATTACAGCCATGAACCACCATACCCAATACATACATAATTGGAGTACATATATATGTACTAAAGATTAAACTTAGGGCTACATACATAGTAGACAAACTCTCTGCCACTGAGCTATATCCCCAGTCCACTAGGAAATTTTTGCTACTAAATTCTGACCAAGTAGTAAGTGCCAAGACTTGGTTTTTCAGATGAGGTTAATCTGCTTCTCAAAAAGTCAGTACAAAGGTAGACCAGGCCCATCTCAAAACCTAGAAGTTGCTTTAAAAGGATTCTCTAAGCACTTGAAAACGTCATTAAAACATCAATGGAAGCCGGTGGTGGTGTCACACACCTTTAATCCCAGAACTCAGGAGGCAGAGGCAGGTAAGTGTCTGTGAGTTTGAGGCCAGCTTGTTCTACAGAGTGAGTTCCAGGACTGCTAGGATTACACAGTGAAGCCCTGTCTCAAACACGTGCGCACACACACACACACACACAATCAATGGAAGCAGGTATCTGTTTGCTTAGATGGATTTTGTGGGTTTGTTTTGGTTTTTATAATTACGATTCTTTTTAATCTACTGAATTGACACTCTAAAAGAAGCCTGTGCCTCTCTCCCATCCAAATGGCTACAAGTACTGTTGTGATAATAGTTTGGTGACTATGTGGTACCATTCAGAACATGCTTTCAACACTTATATAGGTCCTCTTAATTTTTGCATCAGTCCTGAGATAGAAACATCACACTCTATACTTTAAAGATGAGAAAACTGAGCCTCAAAGGGCTTACATAACTTGCTTAAGATCTCGCTTCCTCTTCAATAGAGAAGCTAGGATTTTGCACAGGCTCTCAGTTGATTTAAAGCCTGCAGATCTCGGGAGGCTCTCCTGCCTCTCCCCTACCATAACTTGCAGCAAGAAGGCGATTCTGACTCCCTTGGCATAAAAATAAGTATATGTACTGGTCTGCCCCCCACCCACCCACCCCCGCCCCCGGTGAATAGAAAAGTCCAACCCAGGATTCTGGAACCAAGATACAGTAGGCTACCAGCCATATAAGGCCTTTGCCTGTAGAAACCATATGGGCACCAAGGACCCAGAGCCAAGTGCTAATGAAGAGAAAAGCCAGAGAAATGGAGATGGAGGCTGAAAGAAAGAACAGTGGGTGGATAGCTGCTTCAGTGAGAGGACATCATGGACTGTGAGAGTTCATCAGTGCTGACCATGGAGCCCACATGTGCTGGACACACTTGCCACCCGGGCCAAGCCCATTAGGTTCATCTCTGCTGCCTGGCACCTGTCCCCTAAGGAAACAAGCAAACAACTTCCTATATTTGAGGTTTCAGAGAGTGATGTGGGCCAAATTTCAGTAGGAACCAGAGAAGGCAACCATATGGGGTCAGAAGGGCCTGATAGTAAGAGCCAGAGACCTCAGAGCGTCTGCCAATGGGACAGACTATCAGAATGCTGCAGCAAAAAGATAAGGACCGTTCTGATCCAGCCCTGAGAAAAGCAGGCTTTATATAGCAGCAGGAGTAGGCTGCAAGGGAATGTCCTGGCTGAAGGCCTCTCTCTAGCCAAGCAGAGAGGAGAGTGGGTGGGAGGAAGGAGAGAACTTTATAAATAACCCTGTGTGCGCCGATCTGCTCAGTGGCCTTGTTTCTGCAAACCCTGAGACCTGGAGGATGATAGGGACATTTATAGATGCTTTCTTTGCTCTCTGTAGTTCTGTATATCTTGAGAATTTTCTAAAATGAGTTTGAATGCTTAGCAGACATGAATAGAATGATTAAGTAAATAATAAAAATAAAGCATAAAGTGAATTCCTTTGTTTGGGGATTTCAGTGACCATATCTTTACCCTGTACATAAGTCCCCACATATGTGCCAGTCCTGGCCTTCCCTGGCTACCTGTACTTGTCTAGGTACTTGATCCATCCCCATCTCAGATCACCCCTGGGGCTCTGTATCCTCCACACATTCCCTTCCCTCACCAATTCAAATGTCACTGTTCTTCGCTTTATGGTCTTTAGGTAAAACATCTGTGCCCTTCATCCCTGTGGGGTGCAAAAGTCAGATAAATTCATCCTGCCTGCTTCTTTTTCAAGACTGAGTCTCACTATGTAGCCCTACTGGGCAGGAACTCATCACTATGTAGGCCAGGGCTGACCCTGCATGCTTCAGACACAAGATTAACACTAACATGGTGAATGCAAACCCAGCTGACTATCGGTGTACTGAACGGTCCTGTACACAATTAGCCCCCATCCAGGTGACCACACCCACCAAACTGGGCCAAGATGACTTTCCCTGCTGCCAAAATTACTGCCTCCCAAAAGGTGTGACTTTTTTGCCAGTCCAGCTCCAGTGCTGATATAAATCAGAGTTCCAGAGATGTTTGGAGAGGTGACAGGCTCCTCAGAGTGAATGCCCTCTGCACTGCTCCTTATAAGGGAGTAGTCCCCATTCAGGGATGTGAGTCACCATGGGGCTGTTAGATACACACACAAAGGGATAAACAGGCCCCTACTATGAAGTGTGACAGCCTCCTCACGCAGGCTAAGTTCAGCTCATGACTACAAGGCAATTTTTAGGAGGCAAAAGTAGGTAAAATAGCAATCTATCCTTAGAGGTGTGTGTGTGTGTATGTGTGTGTGTGTGTGTGTGTGTGTGTGTGTGTGTGTGTATGCATGTGGGGGGGGCAGGGCTCACACACACAAGAGTGCAGTTTTTTGGTATGGGTTTTTTTTGTTTGTTTGGTTGGTTGGTTTGGTTTTTTTTTTTGAGTAAGTGCTATTTGCAAAATGGCACCATGCTAAGATTCAAAAAATGGTCCATGCAGAGAAAAGATGCAGAGAGTGGGAGTTCCTGCAGGGATGTGGAGCTCAGAGAAGTCTCAGGGGGGAGTGGACACCAAGTCTTGAAGTATTATGATGCAACCAAAACACAGTTTGAGAGAAATTCTCAAAAGTGTCATATTTGACTGGCCCAGTGGCTTTCAAGCCTGTGACAGGGCAGAAACATTATGGTAAAAGGGCTGGGCAAAGAAAATTTGTTTACCTTGTGTGGACAGGAAGAAGAGAAAGACAAACAGGAAAGAGCCAGAGGCAAAATATACCCTTCAAAGATGCCTCCACGCTGTCCCCTGATAGCATTTCTTCCCACCAAGTCCCATCTCCTAATAGCCCAATGATTAGTCCACTGTTGGCACAACTGCCTCCCAATTACATTGCCAGCTGGGACCCAAAGTATTTTTTTGGTGGGAGAGTTCATGTCCCACCCATGGCACCAATTTGATTTTAAGCATATAATCATTTCTTTTTGATTTCCTCCAGGAAAGACTACCATGTAGATAGTTTTCAAATGAACAGTAAAATTCACAGCTTACATAGACCCTTCTCTTCCCACACATAGACAAATTCTTAGACAATCTGAGAATTATGGAATCATCCCACTACTGAGACTGTCCAGTTGCTGAAGATGAGTGAGCTCATTTGTGGCCATTTTAGAAAGAGACAGCAGACAGTTTTTGAGCCCAGGCTGCTCTTTTGCAGCCATCTAGCTCCAATTACTGCCTTTTTAGCTGGAAGATGAGCCCATTAGCTCATTCCTCATTCAACAGGTATTTGCTGAATACTTACTA
Organism: Lophiomys imhausi; assembly: GCA_907164525.1. NCBI lineage: Eukaryota > Metazoa > Chordata > Mammalia > Rodentia > Muridae > Lophiomys > Lophiomys imhausi. The sequence goes on from CAJQZJ010033427.1 coordinate 2,452,260, forward strand.
CATGCCAAGCATTTTGCTAGGATGATTGCACAGGAAACTGAGAAGCCAGAAGTCTTTCTTGGTAAACTGCAACCCAACCATTTGCCCAGACCCAATCAATACCTGCCCATCCTTGACTGCCTTCCATCCCTCGACCCCCTCATTCAATATCAACCACCCTACCGTAATACTGTATGCTCACTGCATTTGAAATCCTTGGATTTCTTCCAACCCCATCTCCTCTTCCTTAGTCTAATCCTCCACATTCTCTTTCAGCAACCACTACCTAATAGCTTTTCCTGCTTCCAGACTTGTTCTCAACCATTTTAATTGTCAAACCGCAATTTGTAGCAAGGAATTGAGGCTCACTTAAAGAGATGTCTGGTTTTGTGGGATTCCTGGGAGAAAATATCTGAACTTTGGAATATAAGTTAGTTTTCTCATTGCTTTGGCAAAATACCTGGCAAAGGCAATTTAGAGAAGGAAGGCTTACAGTTCGAGGGTACAGTCTATCATGTCAAAGAAATTATGGTAGTAGGAACAGGAACATTAGGCAACTGGGCATGCTATATATCCATAGTCAGAAAGCAAAGGTAGAGGGATACCGGTGCTCAGCCAGCTTTCTCCTTGTCTCCAGTTGAGAGCTCTGTCTGAGTTGGCACTCTCTGAGTACTCCAAGGTCTTTCTTTTCCAGGCTTTACAACACAGGGCCACTTGTCCTATCACATTCTCTCTACTCCTTTTTAGCTTACTCCCACTATCCCTTCAGGTCTCAGCTTAAATGTCACCATGGAATAGTACCACCCTCAGTAAGGTTGTGTTTTAGTTACCTTTCTATCATTGTCATAAAACACTATGATTAAGATAACTTATGGAAGAGTTTATGGGGCTTATGGTTCCAGAGAGTTAGGGTCCATAACATCAGGGACAGCAGGCAACAGACTTGGCAACTGGAAACTGAGAGCTCACATCTCAAACTGCAAACAGGAGCAAAGACAGCGACATGGACCTGGTGGGAAGCTTTGAAACCTGACTGAAAGCCCCACCTCCAGTGACTTCCTTCAGAAAGGCCTCCCCAACTGCAGAACAAGTATTCAAATGCCGTAGAATATGGGAGATATCTCATTCAGACCACTATAGGATAGGTGTCCCTGTCTCAATTATCCTAATGTAGAAAATATCTCACAGGCATGCCTAGAGGTTTGATTTCATTGTGATTCTAAATCCCATCAGCTTGACACTCATGATTAACCATACCTGGCAATTTCCTGAGTGATGGAGGTAGTCTTATTTTTCATTGTGAGTACTTCAGTTACTGTGTGATGAGTAGGGATGGAGGTTAGACAAGCAGACTAAGTGATTAGAAGGTTGGAACTTTGAGGCAAATAGTACAGCTTGACCCCTGGAAGTGGAGGCTCCTAAAAACTGAATTCAACCATGTGGACAAAAATCTAAACAACAATTCCTAGCTAATGAAGCCCCAATAAACACTGAGGGGCCTGAAGCTAAAGGTAATTACCCTAGAGAATATTGTCACACAACAATATTGGGCCAATACATCCTGGGGATATCAATGCTTTGAGTTTGAAACCCTCTCATATTCTACTCTATAATATATATTATATAATATACTATGTATTATATACTATATACAGTATATGTATGGTATATATCATATATGTGTATATTGTATATTTTTTCTATAACTACTTCCAGTTTGTATTTTTTGCTATAATAAAACTAATTAAGCCACGTGGTGGTAGCACATGCCTTTAATCCCAGCATTAGAAAGGCAGAGGCAGGTGGATCTCTGTGAGTTTGAGGCCAGTCTGGTCTACTAAGGGAGACTCAGAACAGCCAAGGTTACACAGAGAAATCCTGTCTCAAAAAAAAAAAATCTAATTATAAGTCACCACCTTCCTGGATTCTGTAACTTGTTCTTTGGGAATCACCAAATCTGTAGTCAGATCTCATGAATAGATGGTGGTTGTTATCTCACATGACACAGTTTCCCATTTTGTGGGAACTGGGCCCCTAACTTCAAGTTTTACTAACTTGCTATACATGGTCAGGGAGGATTTCTAAAATGGGGTTGTGATCATATCACACATCTTCCTAATACACTTTCACGATGCCCCACTCTCTCTAGTATGAGGTCCCAATGCCTAACTCAATAGGGCTTCTAAAGCAACTGAGGAACCAGGCTCTGCTTTGCGCTCCAGACTCATGTCCCCCAACCCCATAAGACTTGACATTTCAGCCATATTGCACCACCTGCCACTCTCTGAGCCCTTCAAGGTCTCTCTCTTTTCCAAGTTCTGCAACACATGGCCACTTGTCCATTGTATCCTCTCCACTCCTTCCATTTAGCTCACTCCCACTATCCCTTCAGGTCTCAACTTAAATGTCACCTCTTCAAACTGGCACTTACTACATACCACCCTGCACCAAGTCACAGCCACACACACACACACTCCTCTCAATACACTGAACCCATGGATTAAGCCTGCCACCCACTCTGTCCCCACCCCCACCCACCACCTCCACCACCATGAGGAACATGTTTTCTTCCTTGGTTTGTCTTCTGGTGCTTAGCAGAGTGACAGACAACCCAAAGAGAGAAATTAGAACAGTAGAATGGGTAAACAGCAGGCATCAACACGAGCAGCGTCAAAAGAATGAATGGCTGCAGAGGAAGACTTTGGACAGCACCGAGGCTATATCCGGCAGCAGGTTACAAGTCATCTTTCACGATAGTTTCACCCACAGGTGGTTACTACCGTTAACTTGAGACTGATGTTTGTTGGTTTCAACATAGAGGATGGGCGACTTTGATTTTGTCCCTCGTGTACTGAGACAAGTTTTATCCTAAGACCTGCTTTGTGCTTTGAATAGTCTTTTGATCATGCATTTATGAGGTCTTATGTGAATAACAGCATCTGTAATATTTATTTTATTTTATTTTATTTTGAGACAGAGTCTCAATATGTAGCCCTGGCTGGCCTAGAATTCACACTATAAACCCGGCTTTCCTCAGAGATCCACCCGGCTCTGCTTTCTGGGTACTGGGATTAAAACATGTGTGACAAGCCTGGACGTTTTCAATATTTTAAACTAATAGTTAATTTCTTATTCAGTATCTATGGTGGTTAAAAAAAATGGCCCCCACAGACCTATAGGGAGTGGCACTATTAGGAGGTGTGGCCTTGTTGTCGTAGGTGTGGCTATTTTGAAGGAAGTGGGTCACTGGAGTGGGTTTTGGGGTTTCAAAAGCTCAAGACAGACCCAATGTGTCTTTCTTTCTACTGCCTGCCAATACAGAAGTAGAACTCTCAGCAATCTCTCCAGCACCATGTCTGCCTGTGTGTCTCCGTGCTTCCAGCCATGATGATAATGGACTAAACCTCTGAACCTGTAAGCCAGCCCCAATTAAATGTTTTTCTTTATAAAAGTTGCTGTGGTCATGGTGTCTCTTCACAGCAATAGAATACTGACTAAGATAGTATTTATTACCAATTAATAATACAAGTATGTGTGTCTATTTATACTTTCTCATTAAGTATTACTTGGCCGAGGATTTCTGGTATGAACAGAATGGCAACTCCTTCTGCATCTTAGCTCCTGGTTAACTCTGCTGTCCCTTCCCCTTCCATTTCCTTCCCTCCTAACACAGAAAAGTCATCCCTGGACTCCCGTAGGGCACTGACAGGGACAAGAGATGCCACACAGAAGTACATTGGTAGTGAGCCTGTTGGTATCCAAGGAAGCTTCCCACAGGGTATAGGGCAAGGATTGGAGAAGAAAGACACAGCTGATATGATTGGGTTGTTACTTTGCATTAATTAATAATTTAAAAATGAGAACATATATGAAGAAAAACAAAGCCAAAAATGGGTTGAGCTGCCTTTAATCTCAGCACTCAGGAGGCAGAGCAGGTAGATCTCTTGGGCTCAGCAGGTAAAGGCACTTGCCACCAAGCCTGATAACCTGAGTTTAATCCCTGAAACTCAGATGATGGAAGGAGAGAACCAATTCCTAAACATTGTCTTCTGACCAACACACACACACACACACACACACACACACACACACACACACACACAC
>CAJQZJ010033427.1:2456352-2474813 GCA_907164525.1 Lophiomys imhausi
CACACACACACACACACACACACACACACACACACACACACACACACTTAGGGAAAAAAAGCAAACCAGGATTTTTGTTGTTAGAAACATGAAAAAGAAAATTATAAAGAAGGACTTAAGTGGATTGAAATTAAAATATATATATATATATAAAATCCACTTGATTTTTTAAAAACGTACAAATAATAGATACATTTAGAAATGATATAGTAACAGATTCATGTATGTTTATGCCTGTTTGTGCATATGTGTGTATTTCCTAGTTCTGCCCCCTGAGAGAGAGCCTAGAAGCAATGAGCAATGACCCCTCAGCCACACACAATGAATGCACTAGAAGGCCATTCTTGGTTTCTAAATACTATCTTCTACTGAAAGGAAGGGAGGCAAGTTGGAGAAAGAGAGAATCATAGGTTAGAGAAAGGTAAGCCTAGGCTATATTACCATGTTGAAAAGAAATTGCTGAGAATAATGGGGAAGTGTCGGAAGCATTAAGAATTCATCTGAATGAGCTTGACCTACCATGTTGGAAACAATTTGAATACGGAAAAGAAAAAAAAAAGAGCCGGCGTAGTGTCGCACACCTTTAATCTCAATACTCTCGAGGCAGAGGCAGACAGATCTCTGTGAATTCCTAGACTACCATCTGCAGAACAAAATAGGGTTCCATACTGAAATGAATATATAAACAAATACAAAAAATAAAAAAGCCATTTAGCTTGCCAACGCCAACTAATAAGAGGAGATGGATGATGGAAATATAAAAATAATTTGGCATGCTGGTGTTTAATTCCAATAGGAGACTTCAGCAGAAACCAAGATTGGTAGGTAGAAGCTTGATCAAAACAGAAAAATTACCCCCACAAAGCAACAACCCATTTTAAAGGAGGAAATAGCAGCTCCACATAGGAGAAATCTGATACCAAGATAAATATCACGAGTCATGTGACGGATATACCCCATCGTAACCCTGTGTGATTCACTGAGAAGAAAGTGTTCTCGTTTCTGTGACATTCTTATGAATGGCAACCCATGTCTAGTGATGAGAAGATACCAGACAGATCCAAGAGCATCCAACAGAACACAAGGCCCATAAAAAGTTCAAGAAGTGGGGTGTAGTGACACATGTCTGTAATCCCATCGCTTGGGAAGATGAGGCAAGAGCACCAGTTCAAGGCCAGTCGGACCAGAAAGCAAGAATACACAGCAACATAAGAAACAATGAAATCATGCAATTTGCAACCAAATGGATGGATCTAGAGAAGCTCATCCTGAGTGAGCTAACCCAGACTCAGAAGGATGCACACGGCATCTATTCACTTATAGTAGGATTTTAGCTATATCGTACAGGATATCTGTACTACAACCAACACACCAAAAGGAACATGGACATAAACTTTTTTTTTCATTTCTTTTTCTTTTTCCTTTTCCTTTTTTTTCTTTTTCTTTTTCCTCTCTTTTTTTGTTGTTGTTCTTTGTTTTTGTGGGTTTGTGCGTCTGTTGGTCTTTTTTTTAGTCCCCCCCCCCCGTAGCAAGGAGACACCTTTCACTGGCAGTACTGCCTCGTAGGCCCCCGGTGTATGAAGAGGCTCTTGGCCCTCATATGACTCCTGATCTGTAGTGAGAGACTGTTATGCAGGGACACTCCACCCCAGAGGATCAAGACGGAAGGGTCAGGGGGTAGAGCATGGGAGGGTGGGGCTGGGAAGCGGGAAAAGAGGACAATATGTTAAGGATGTAACCTGTAGCAACAAACAAATAAATTTATTAATTAAAAAAAAGCAGGTAACAACGTTAAAACACTGTAAATAAAATAAAGGATACAAGCCGGGCGGTGGTGGCGCACGCCTTTAATCCCAGCACTTGGGAGGCAGAGGCAGGCGGATCTTTGTGAGTTCGAGGCCAGCCTGGTCTACAAAGTGAGTCCAGGACAGCCAGAGATATTCAGAGAAACCCTGTCTCGAAAAAACCAAAAAAAATAAAAAATAAAAAAATAAAGGATACAGCCATTCAACCTGGTTTTATAAACCTCCAAGTGTTGAAAAAACGTAGAGCTAAGGTAAAATACAGGAGAAATGTAGTGTTAACCCATGCCTTTAACTTCAGCAGAGATGGGAGGAGCACCATAGAGTTAGTGGACTTATAAATTCTAGAGTTACACGGAACAGGGTGGTGAGGGTACACACCCTTAATCCCATCATTCAAGAAGAGTACACCCTTAACCCCAACACACTAGAGACAGAAACAGGCAGATCTCAGAGCTCAAGGTCAGCCTGATACAAAACAAACTCTAAATAGAGAAAAACTTCGATCCAGGAGTGGTGGAACACATCTTTAATCCCTTCATATGGGAACCACAGGTCTCTGATCCCAATAATTAGAATGCAGAGACACACACACATAGGATTTGGAAGGACCTAAGTTTAAAAGCTACTTACAAAAGGCCTACTCAATACAAACAAATTGTCCTTCGAGATCTCAAAATATATACACTAAAGCTGGTTTAGCTCCAAAATAACAAAATAATTTCTTCTTTAAACCAGATTGAAAGATAACACTTTATATATTGTCAAAAAAACAAATTTGCTTCAGGAGAAATATTACCTACCCCCCCCCAAAAAAAAGAGGGTGATTGTCCCTGAGTGAGGATTAGGGCAGGGCTCTGTTCTTATCTTTCCAGGAGAATCAAAGCATCCATTCAAGGAACCCAGGGAAAACTGGACAACGGAAACCTCAGCAGAAAACAGAATCAGACACCAAAAGAAGACGAGTGACCCAGATGATTCAGCCTGACAGACTCCCTCAATAGCTGTCTCCATCAAAAGCCTACAACCACAACAACTCAATATCGCTAAGATCATTCAGCTCTACACAATGCCCCAGCCAGAACCTCAGTAAAGCCTGGAAGTTCAGCTTCTGCCTACAAACTCCTTAGGACATCTAAACAGCTGAGAACAGAAGGACTGAACATAAAAGGATTGTACTAACATTTTTAACCATTTTTCCATTTTGGTTCGGGCCCCAAACAGGTTTACTACGACCCAAATTAGCAGGAAGTCATTTTAAGAGAGCGACGTCCCATACCCAGAGGGTGGGGAGGGTGTTTCTCCGCCCCCCCCCCCTTTTTGGTTATTTGAAGAACAACTGAAAACTCTGTTATTTAGGGGAAGAGATTACAAGTTGTTAAATGGTCCTGTTTAATGGGTTTTGGAGGTTAGACCCAGGGTATTCCTTCTTTCCCTTTTCTGTATCCTTCTTTATCTCCTCTGTAGGAATGCACGGACTTGAGAAAAATTGAGACATAGACATAGCACAGGAAGGACCAAGAAGAAGGGTCGGATTATTGAATATGCCCTTATACCTTTGTATATTGATACAAAATTAGTAGTATATTTGGCTAAAGTGGTATTAACCATTGTTTATTGTGCAAAAATAAGATTGTATTGGACTACGTCGGTATTGATATTTGTATATTGATACAAAATTAAGATTATAGTTGGCCACAATGGTATTGACCCTTGTATATGGACGCAATATTAAGATTGTATTGGGCCACATAGGCATTGATCTTTGTATATTGATACAAAATTAAGAGTATATTTAGCCACATTTGAATAGATCTTTGTATATTGATACAAAATTAAAGGTAACGCTTCCTAATGGTATCGTACCTAGAGATACTTAAAAATGAAATGTGAAGCTCTGGCCTCTTGATACCAACCGTCTTAAACTGTTTAGGATAGTTAAGAAAAACAAACTCCTAGTCATGCATGCATGTCACCTTGTTAGCTACTATGACAGTCTATCACAGATATTTTCTAATCTACTCAGTAATCAAGTTGTTAAGAGACAAGCAACATTTGCTTATCTAAATACAAGAGATAGATAGGGCATCTTCAAAAACCCCAAGAGATCTGCAGAATATGGAATTCAAAGATGTGGTCTTAAATTAAGATTTTTTTTTTCATATCGTGACATATCAGCTCCTGACAGCACCCCCTATTCTACTCCAAGTAGAAGAAAAGCATCGAAGAATCTCCAGTGTGAGATGGTTGAATTAGTGGCAAGCCTATCTCTTGGCATGTAAAAACTCCTTGCTTCAACTGCAGACAGACTGCTGTCCAAAAAGGACAAAACTTGGTAGCAGGGAAGTCGACAGCTTAGCTCTGCCAAGACAGGGTAGGTTAGTCCTTCATAATCCCTGCTCTACAATAAATGTCTGTCAGAGAAACAGGACCAAAAGGCTGAAGACTGATGCTGGAATGTATGGAGAGAAAATGGGAACTGTCCAGGCAGTCATTGGTATGTCCTTTCTTAGTTTTGGAAGCTGCAGGCCCTGCACTTCCTATATAATCAGATATATTTATCCTTCTCAGCTCTCTGAGGTGGTTGAAGAATAGACAGCTTGAGTCTCATAGCTAAATTTTGAGTTGTTTAGGAATCAAGAGGGCGTTCTAGATCTAAGAAGATGGTTATAATAGTGATACAAGTTAGTATGAAAACTAAGTCAGTTATAGAACTTTAAACTCATGGAGATGGTTAGAAGGTAGAAGGTTAAAGTCAGGGGCCAAATATGTATGAACTGGACATTGGGAAGGTATACTGGGCCATTTAACTCTCATAAATGTGGCATATTTAATTCTGCTGTTTTGTATAGAATTTACTGTTATAAGAGAAAAGGGAAGCTGTTGGGATTGAAAGGGATTGAAAAGGGAAGCTGTTGGGGGGGGAAGAGGGTGGAAGGGTGGGACAGGAAGGGGGAATAGGGAAGGGTTTATGACTGAGATGTAACTTGAAGAAAAAAAAATAAAGTACTTATATAAAAAAATACACAGTAACTATGACAGATTAGAGAAAACCGAAGAGTCACAAGAGCTATGCAACATGTATTTCTGAATATGATATTAGTCCAGAAAAGAAAAAGGGACACAGCCTGAATTTTTTTTCATGGAGTCAGTGGATTGGACAGCAGTGATATGTGCAGCTCATTCCCTGACCTGGAGGTCTGCATGGTGGATATGAGGATTATACAGCTGTGGCTGTGTAAAAAGTAAACAACACTTTGACAAGGACCCAGGTTCATCACTTCACATAACATATATAATTATATGCAGAGGCTCCTCCCTTCATTTATGATGCGGTTGCAGTCTAGTAAACTCATCTTAAGGTGAGAACCCTGTGAGCTGCAAATGTGCTTCATCCAAATAGCCTCGCAAGCGCCATGCTGAGGGACCCAGAACACTGGAGGTTAACTATTCCCCTTGAGACAGAGTGGCTATGTGGGAGTCAGAGCTCATCGCTGTGGCCCAGCATCATGGGACAGTACCGTACTGTGTAGAGTTATCTCAAGAAAAGATGAAAATTCAGCATTCTAACTGAATTTGTCTGACTTTGGAGAAACCATAAAGTTGAAAATGTTTAAGTCAAATCACAAGTTGGGGAGTGTATCTGTACAAGACACTCACTTTAAACACCATGCCAGGGACCTACCCAGCAACCTTGTTCTCCCCTTACCTTTAGCTTACCCTCACTTTAAGAATTTACGCTCTTTCTGGCCCACTACACCCTGTTTCAAACTTCCAGGGCTTTTTGTTCTTTGGGAATTAAGGTTCTGTAATATCTTGAAGCACTCTTACCATTAGGTAGGAGTTCGGTTTTTTTGCTTGTTTGTTTGTTTGTTTGTTTGTTTTTTAAAGAACGATGTATGTGAGCCCTTTTTCTTTTTCTGTAAGATCGGTCAGGGCCTAAGTGGCACCCTGCTACCTGAATACTCATCTCCATGATTGTGTTCTGAAACTATGTTAACTTTTCCCCTTGTATAAGGCCAACATGTATTTCTTGGCAGACATCTCTTAGCAGAGCCGGCATATCCTACCTGTGTACACGTCACACATTCGATGCACACCAACACTTGAAAATACAGCCACAGTTTGGTTTGTGTGTATTCCAGGCACAACACATCCTTGAAAGTGAAGCCACTCTTCAGCTGACTTTGTTTACATAGAGACTCCAGGCTTAGGAGGGGACACCAAAGTATGACACTTACCCTCTGTCTTAGGGGCTGCAGGTAGCTGTAAATGAGGGCTTCGTTGAGAAGAGTCCACTAAAGAAGACACGTGTGGCTCTCTTGGGAGACTGGGGGTAATGAAGTATGGAGATGTGAGAAAACATACTAGACAACAAGGCAAATAAGTCCTCTATAAGGCTGAAGAATCAGATGGAGGAAGAGACAGGGGAGAGGCTAGAGAGAGTTGGGGCTGGACAGAGGGGATGGAAATGAAATGAGTCAAGGTCTAAAGAATCTTCACTTTTCCTTAAGGCAAGGTCCAGGAGGATTTTAGAAGAAAAATACACACACTCTCTGATTTTCTGTTAAAATGGTGTCTTTGTGGCTGACCTGAAGTTTGATTACGCAGTGAAAACCCAGCGCCAGGGACAAACTGAAGAGGACCCAATGAGGCCAGAGGAGAGGAGAGAACCATGCAGGGAGTCTCAGACACCACATCTGAGGTAGACTGGGCAGGTCCTGGTGGCCAGTTAAATGCTGAAAAGAAGGGTCCTTCTAGACAGAGAGAACTAAAATAAAGATTAAACATCAGTCTCTCCACTTAGGAACTATATCTCTTTTCATAAGAGAGCTACTTAGTCAACCCTACCCAAAAGAATGTCTCTCCTACGGTGCAACTCCAGGCCAATGTGATGAAAAAGTTGGAAAGATCTTCCCAGAATCCCTCAAACCACATTACAGAGGCAGGCCATAGCTGCAACCTCTTAGTACAGAGAGTTTCCAGTTGAAAGGTCACCTTCATTCCCAAGCACTTAGTCCACACCAGGCATAGAGGGACTTCCCTGCAAGAGATCCTGACCTCTGTGATGATCAGCTTTAATTGTCAACTTAACACCATCTAGTGTCACCTGGAAAGAGAATCTCGGTGAAGGATCACCTGTGGGAGATTGTCTTGATTATTTTAACTGATGTGGAAGACCCAGACCATTGTGGGCGGCACCATTCCCTGAGTTTGGGTCCTGGGCTGCATACAAGTGGAGAACACGAACTGAGCTGTTAGCATGCATGGCTGTGAAAGTAATTTGCCTTGCTATCTTATCAAGTTCCTGCTGCCTTAACTTTCCCTGCTTGGATGGACTGAGACCTGGAACCGTGAACTTAATATAAACCCTCTCACCTCTAAGTTGCTTTCTGTTGGAGCACTTTGTCCCCAGCCACAGAAACAAAACTAAGACAATCTCTTAGCAAGGCACCATGAGAACACCAGATGTCACAGGTGTGCCAATACAACTCCAGAGTCGCAGAGTTCTCATTCATGCCCATCATCTGCCAGCTTCATGACCTTGAGCAGTTATTTGATCTTCCTAAGATCCTAGTCCATCATGCACTTCAGACTGACCTCCTCTTGAGTTGCCACAAGGCTTGATTTAAATGAGACGGTCATTCTAAACTTTGGTCTGTCCCGGATTCTGGCATCCCTGCTCCCTCAAATTATTTGAAACCTGAGCATCCATCTATCATCCTCATTGCTTCTGCTATTTATCTCAGTGCCCCAGTTCACTCAAAAAAGACTAATTTTCTTCCTGTTCATGCTCTATTAACTGCTCTGACAACTTCAGGTTATGAAGACCCACCATTTGGCCAAGGGAGACATGGGAGCCCTGTTGGCAACGCACCTGCAGGGGGCAGCATCGGGCAGTGTAAGTCAATGCCAGGGCTCCCTGTACCCTCAACATTGGTCTGGAGGATCAGAAGCCAGAAGACAAAAGGACCAATTTTATTTCAAGGGAGTCTAACACTAGGTCTCCAGGTGGTCCTATCTTTGGTGTACAAGAGAGCAAAGGGTGGTTTGGTTTTGTTTTGTTTTGTTCTGTTCTGTTTTGTGGAATCCCTGGCCTAACTAGCCCAGTTGGGTTTCCCCAAAGTCTCACACTAGAACAATGTTAGCTTTCTTTACAGTGGTCTCCCACCCACCCACCCTTGTGTTACAGATACATTCCCAAGCACCAAGGTGGTGGGAGAGTCCTTAACAAGAGAAAGAGGGAGGCTTAACATTTCTCCACTTGGCACAGTGGGGCACAGCCCCTGACATTAAGAGGTGATTAATACTGAAAAAAATGTGAAGATGTGAAACTGGAAAACCAGAGAAATGAGGATATACATTTTAACGTGTTGTTTTTAAGAAAACATGATAGTTCTTGTGTCCCAAAAGTCCACCATGCAGGGCCAGACATAAGATGATATTCTGCGATCCTGCAAATGTACATCCATTCATTTGGGAGAACACAGATACAAAACGGTTAAAACCATCAAGATGAGCTGCAGGTGTAGATCTATTGATAATGTGCTTGTCTACCATGTACCCACCCAAGGGCTCTCTCCTCAGCATGGTGGTACATGTCAATAAACCTTAGCACTCCTCCAGTAGAGGAAAGAGGAATAGAGGTTAAAAGTCATCTTTGGTTACACAGCAAGTCCATGACAATCTGGAAGACATGAAACTCTCAAAAAATAAAATATCAAGACATTCCCAGAATTCCAGCATAAGGGATCATGGTAGTGACAAGGACGATAAGAGCGGGGAATCTGAGGAAGGAAACTGCTACCAAAGGTGGCAGTAAGTGGACAGCATGAGCAGTGGACACAGATATCCCTCTGTACCTGTGAGAGATTTTTGTCACTCACTCTCCTTTTGACTTTGGCTGGGGAGGGGAACCGCTATGTCACCATGACATCATCACCTTCCAAGAACCACTGAGTCAGCTGCTGAGGCCCCAGGCTGGACTCACTTCCTCCAGCTAGATGGCAAGAGAAGGGGGGCAGGGCTGTGGGCCCTTCTCATCACTCCCCACCCTGCCCCCATGCAACGGATCAGCTTCACGCCCACAAGCACAGCAGCATGGGGCTGCCTGCCTTTCATCCAAACTCACTCTCTCCCCAGCTGACTAGTGAAGGGCCAAGCATCCTGGGAAGAGGCAGAAATCTTTCTTACCTCCTTGTGAACACGGAGCTGGCTCCCAGGGCGGGAAAGGATGGGATGGAAGAATTGAGAGAGGGTTAAACCATATGAAGCAGGGACTAGGAGACCGCATGCAGGAGGCTAAGGCTGAGACAAATTGAAACCTTCAGTTGTGACCACTTCACAGCCACAAGATGGTCCAGATCTGATGTCACCTGAAGTCACAGGGGTAGGCAGATCTATCCGGGACCAATCCCTTCACTACAGACAGCTCGACTCAACCCACAACTAGATGCTCAAGGTCAGAGTAAGAGAGAACCATCTGTAGCCCTCAGTGGTAACTTCCTCCTGCCTCTCTCCTCCCTGAGTCCTAAGCGCCCTCCCCAACTCAGACCATCCTCTCCTCTATTAAGACAACTCAAGGTAGAACCCATCGGCCCCACATCTGCATCTCTCCCCTTTGCGTTAAACTCAATGTTCTCTCACACAATCAGTTGGTCTGATGAAAAAGAAAGCAAACCATTGGACAGTAATTCGGTTTTATAGCATGGTGAAGGTCCTCTACTTCTTACACGATCTGCCACGTCTTCACCTTTTATTGTATTGATGTTCTCAATGCTAACCTAACCCTGGGCAAACATTTCCATCCTACAAGTGAGAACGCCATGATCTGAGAGGTGAAGGAAGTTGTCCAGGGCACACAGCTGGCTAGTGGTAGAGCCAGTCTGAAAGCCAGCTCCAAGAAGGGAGGACTCTTCACATTCGTGCTCTGACTCAAAGCCAGAGCCTCCCCTGCCTTTGAGTCAGCAACGATAAAATTAGAATTTCACTCAGCAATCACCAAGACTTAAGGTGAGGGTAAGTGGGTTGGGGACTTGAAGGTTGTCCAGGTTTGTGACCAAAACAGATGTCCAAGTCTCCTACACAGCATCCTGGCTTCTGCTTGGAGGTAGCAAATACAGGAAGTCTCCTGGTTCATCATGTGCCAGCTTCGAATCTGTAGACAGCTTGCCAGGACTGGAGATTAAATGTCCCTATATTGTCCATGCATTGTATCTGTTCTTGGGATACAGAAGGGACCTGAGTCCTGGGTCACCCTGAGTGCCCTTTCTCCAGACCACACTCCGGGCTCTCTATTCACTCCTTTGTGGATTTTTCTCACCACTCTGCTCTGAGTGAGGTCTGTTTTGTCTGTTCAGTCTCAAGGTGAAACTTCAGTAAGGTACAATAAACTGATGCAACAGTGCCATGCTTCATAAGTGAGCAACAAGCCCGGAGGAGAATGGACCAGCTCACACTTAATATGCTGCGGGATGTTTGACCTTACCATGAATGAAAACCTTTAAATGCCTGTCTCGTGTGCTGTCCCTGAGCCACATCCTCTCCTGAGGCTTGTCCAGCTGGGTTTGGGATACATACGACTTGTTCTCAGCATGCAGACAATGCCTAACAAATGCTCCTGGCTAGCTCACTGCTCCATCACCAGACTCCTAGAGCTCAGCCCTGTCCTCCCCATGGGCCCAGCTCTGGATCTCCACTCTGAAATGCTGCCAAGGGCTCCCCTTGGCCCAGTAAGCTCACAACAGAGTTCTGATTCCTCACTCCCAGACTTCTTACATATTTCCAGGGAACACTTGGGAGGCTTACTTTCATGCAAACTGCATGGATGCAAGGTCTGCTGTCTCAGGCCCCTTTCTCTGCTGAAGCAGGATTTGCTTGTGTTTCTACAGTGCTGGGCTGCCCATGGAAAGACACCAGCAAGGGAGTCACAGAGACCCATATGTGAAGTGCAGCAAAACCCCTCAACTTCCTACTTCCTGTGAAGGGTTGTTTCTACTCCCTTGACATTCCACCCTGAGGCTCACCCCTCAACTTCCTACTTCCTGTGAAGGGCTGTTTCTACTCCCTTGACATTCCACCCTGAGGCTTTGGGTGAGCGTGGGGTAGGGTACATGACACCTTCCTCTGCCTCCTCCTGCCAGGCTGTCTTCTCTTCCATCCTCAGGATCTGTGCTCCTTTCTTCTCGAATCTTACATTCTCAGTGCTGCAGCTGAGCACATCTCTCTGTGCTTGCACGCCCAAGCTGCGCTTCTAGATAGAGACAAAGGATCTCCTTGAAATATGGGAAGACTTCTCTCTCTCAGCAACCAGCCTCTGAGAATATTAATCATTCACTAGCTATGAGGCGGGCAGGGCGGAAGGGAAGAGTGAAACGCAAAGGTGGGCAAGACCTCTTTGTTCAACACTGTCTGGGGCTCTCCTGAAACCACAAGCCCATTGAGTCAGTGAACTAGGATAACTTGATTCCTGAGAGTGAAAACTCATTGTTTTCATATCTCAGAAGTAATTTCACTTCTTCCGAGTCAATTCCCAAGGCAGACTCTACAAGGGCTTGATGCTTTTGCCTCCCACCCATTCATCTTCATCCTCACAATTCTTTGTTTTCCAGACTTGTCTGCTCAGGAATGTGCTCCTGAGCGAGCTGTTGGGTTTTATTCATTTGTCATCCCATCTCGTGGCACCAAGGTCACACCTGTAATGCTGGCATATGCTCTTGTCCCTATGGTCTCTTCCCCAGCATTAATTAGCATATGTGAATGCCAATGAATTTACTGTTCTTTTCGATCTAGCTACTTTGCTTTCTATGCTCTTAATATGGGTACAAAAGTGCCGTTTTTTGTTGTTGCTGTTGTTGTTTGTGACAGAGTCTAGCCCAGACTAGACACTTTAGAAAGAGAGATCAAAGAGGACTTCTCTACAGTGGGCCTAAGGTTCAAACTGACACCTCCCAAATGAAAAGAGATAGAACATGGAAAGCTTTCCAGACCAGAAAGAGGCCAGAACAGGAACCCAGGGCCAGGGTCTTAGTAGGATGTGCTCATCAGCCAGGACCATACCAGTGAGAAGAGAGAAGGTAGGAGGATGGGAGACCAGCATAAGAACAGGAGCTGGCTCCCACTCTCCAGGTGGGAGGTGGCAGCAACTGGAGAGTATTTCAAAGCTCAGTCTGGCTACCATTGGAAGATGGAACTGCGAAAGAGTAGGGAGAAAAGAAACCTGTTGGGAGGTGGTGGTTCACCCCTTTAATCCCAGCATTCGGGAGGCAGAGGTAGGTGGATCTCTGAGTTCAAGGCCAGCCTGGTCTACAGAGTGAGTTTCAGAACAGCCAGGACTACACAGAGAAACAGTGTCTTGGAAACAAAACAAAACAGAACAGAACAAAAAAAGCAGAAACAACAGCAACACCAAAAATCAAAGAAAAGAAAGAAAAAGAAACCCATCAAGGAGACTGGAGAGATGACTCAGAGGTTAAGAACACTGGCTGCTCTTCTGAGGACCTGGGTTCAATTCCCAGCACCCACATGGCAGCTCACAGGTGTCTGTAACTCCAGTTCCAGGGGATCCGACACCTTCACAGATACACATGCAGGCAAAACACCAATGCACATAAAATAAAAGTAAATAAATCTAAAGAAAGGAAAGAAAGCCATCAGGCTGCTGCTCTTGCCTGAATGAGCAAAGGTGTCAGGGAGGAAGACAGAAGGCAATGGGAGGATGGCTATGCACTCTGAAGGGATGCAGATTGTCTATGTATGAGCATTATTATAGCGTTGTCACCAGTCTGATAGGAGGATTCATGAAGGAGTATTTCACTTTGATGGTCACAAACCGATCCTGGGGAGAAGAGGGATACAGAAGTCCACAGAAGCCCAGGAAACACAATGCTAGTGTGTCCTGCTGTACATCTATCTGTGTGACTGTGTGTGTGTGTGTGTGTGTGTGTGTGTGTGTGTGTGTATAGGATTTAGAGGAAAGCCCGAAAGCCTCCAGAAAAGTCCAGCAGGGGTGGGGATGGAAAGAGGCAGAGGCCTTGCCAACTGCTAACAACTTGAAAATTAAAGAAAGCTGTGCTCCTGGCCATGATGTCATCACTCCCTACCTTAAAGAAAGCTGTGCTCCTGGCCATGACGTCATCACTCCCTACCTTAAAGAAAGCTGTGCTCCTGGCCATGACGTCATCACTCCCTACCTTAAAGAAAGCTGTGCTCCTGGCCATGACGTCATCACTCCCTACCTATGGTAGCTGGCAGTGTGGTCCCGGTTGCAACAAAGGAACAGTGAAAAGTGGCTGCACGGTGTTGTCGAAGTTGCTCCTGTTGTTTGATCATAAGCATGAGGCTTTGAGGCATGGAAGAGCCTTTCTGGGTAACTTTGGAATGTTGTCTCTATTTGTAACAGGAATTAGGTGAAGGGGGCTCAAGTTTCTACCTAGTGACCTATAAATAAACACTTGGACACAGTGCACACGTCACCCTGCCCTGTCCGGCTGTATGTGCCGGGGGTGAGGAGGTGTCAGTTCCCTTTTCTCACATCACACCGTCACGGATTAGACTTTTCTTATAAATCAGTGGCTCTGATGCTAACCACATTCAGCTGTGGCCGACTATGACACTTCAAGGTTTGTTTTATCCTATAGCTCAGTTTTTGTGCCAACTGGAGAAGAATGGACCAGAGAAGCCGGGACAGGAAGTATTCTAAAAGAGTATGCTAGAGAAAGCCATTCCTATTCACGAGCAAGGACTGAAGAAATAATATACTAGAGCTGAGGGTGAAAACAACTCCAGTTTTTAAAGCCTTACTACTGTAACCTGACCCTTCCCAGATTCTGCCTGTCTAAGAGTGAGAACAATAGAAGCCCATGTTCAGCTCCTTCTGAGTTATCCCCTGCCAAACCCCACCCAATATTTCTGGAAGTCCCTCGGGAGGGCAATAGTCACAGCTCAGACAGATGGGGACTTCAAAAACAGCTAATGGCATAAGCTTTGTTTTCCTTGATTCTAAAATATAAGATCTAGGAAGTAGAGAGACAGCTCAGCAGTTAAGAGCACTGGCTGTTCTTCCAGAGGACCCAGGTTCGATTCCTAGCACTCACATGGTGGTTCATAACAATCTATATGTAACTCTAGTTCTAGGGGATCCAGCACCCTCTTCTGTTCTCCATGGCCACCAGGCAGGCATGTGGTGCACACACATAAGTTCAGGCAGAACATCCATGCACATAAAATAGTCATTTTTAAAATTAATAATAAAATAAAACATAAAATCTCAAAGGTGGTCGTCTTCTGGTATTGGCCTAGAGAGAAAAAATGATCTGGGGGAAAAAAAAGGCTTGAGCAGGGCTCCAAGCTTCTAAGTATTCAGAAAGGGCTGCCTAATGTTAGGTCTCAAACGGAACAAATGACTAACTGGGGTGCCCATTAACACATCAAAGCAGATGCTGGCCACAAGGTTCTCCCAGCACCCCTCAGTCCCTACCTGTTACAGAGTCCTCCTGCCTGGCATCCTATGCCCCCTACTCTAAACTTCTCCAGCCCAAGGGGCAGGGTTGCCCTTCCCCTAGCTGCTCTTTCCTATATAATCCTGCCATTTTGGCTACACTGGTCCCTTTTACCTTTTTTCCCTTTTGGCCTCTTGGTCTCCTGGCCTCCTGGCTCTCCCATCTCCCCGCCCCCCTCTCCCCACATCGCCCTGCTGGGAATCTTGTACATTCTGGCTTCTCCCACCCGGCTCTTCTCTGGCTGTGCTTTCTCTCATATCTATAATAACCCCCCCCCCCATTCCTAAGGACAGTTGTGTCCTCCTTTTTGTATCTTTTCTTCATTCTTCTACCACTACTGCCATCATGGTCACATGTGCTCACAGGAGATCTTTCCCTCCCTGACTCAGACCAAACCCAGTTCACCTTACTATAGAAGCCAAGCACACCCCACCCCCCCCCCCCCCCCCCCCCCCCCCCCTTAAGGATCAACTTGGTCTTCAAGACTATGGGCTCCTGGCCAGCCTTCCTGCCAGACATGCCCAGGCATGTCTTCCTCACTCATAATTGACACTGGACTCTTGCCAAACAGTGGAGATATGCAGAGACACATAGACAGAAAAACAATCCAATACTCTTGACATTTTCTGTCCCCTTCTGACCCCGAGGGGTCAGAACCATCATAGACTCTCCCACCCCCCCAGCTAGAAGATCAAAGTACAGAAGAAACTGATCTCCACCAGGGATGGCAATTTTAATGCATGGGACTTCCAGGGTCTCTGAGATTGTCCAGGGTACTCTGGATATGTCACTGCTAAAAGGCAAAAAGGTACAGGATGTGGGCTAAAACCAGGGAAACTGGAAAAAAAAGTGGGGGTGACGAGCATAGTGGTGGCTCCAGAACAGTCTGGTCTCCATAGTAAGACTCGTATCTTGAGAGAAAATAAAATAGCGGATGACACAAGGACTTGGAGTAGGTGACAAGGGAAGCATACATACAACACGGCTCCCATGGAAGTCTCATAGTGTCATACTACGACGACGAAGTGAGAAGAAAACCAAACCTGCGCTTCAGATGGTGGCCTGCCACGTGGAGAGTGTCCCTTCACTAGTCTCTAATCTCCAGGGGAGTCGCACTTTCCTCACTTACCGAGTGCCAGGGCCTTTGGACCTAGAGTTCTGTGTCCCTGCTCATCATGCCCTTGCATGTGTGTTGGTGCACAGAGCAGTGGGTAAAGGGAATGCTGGGAGTCAAGTGCCCTTAATTCATGCAGTGATCTTCCTGGGAGTGACCCCTACGCCTTGCAGAGGATCACGGGGTGCTCAAATAGAAAAGCCAGTGCGATGGTTAGTCTTCTGGATTTGCAGTCACCTAAGGCACACACTCTGGATGCATCTGTGACAATGTTTCAGACGAGGAGGGAAGTCCTACCCAGAACGGGGGTGGGGGGGAGGCACTATCCCATGGCTAGGGTCTGTGCTGAATAAAAATGGGGAAAGAAGCCAACAAGGGCCACATTCATTTCTCTCTGAACCCTCATTGTGCACAGTGTGACCAGCCACTTCACACTCCTGTTACTACACCTTCCTACCAAGATGGAGTATATCGTCTCAAACCGTGAGCTGAAACAAACCATTCCTACCTTAAGTTACTTTAATAGGGTATTTCTTACACAGCCACAAGAAGAGGGAACTTAATATACGTGAGGAAGACATTCCAGGAAGGGAAACATAGGTAGGAGGGGCATTGTAAGTGTGGGGTTCTCACAATACAGAAACCAGTGAAGCGAGATGTGGAAGGCATGGAAAAGGAGGGCCTAACATACCAGGTAAACGACCTCCTACCTGAACCTGAAACAGAACCCAGAGCTCATCCTGCAGGAGAAACCCGCTAACTCCCCTACAGGATGGGGACATGGATAAAACTGATATCAAGGAAAGGCACAAAGGCTGGCTCAAGGTGGTGGCCAAGAATGGAGAGATGGGAAAGGAGGAGAAACAGAGCCCAGTACCTCCAGAAAGGAAGGAGGTCAGAGCCAGGCAGACTACCCTAAAAAACACCGCTCTTCCCCACTTGCCACTCCACACTGAACTTCAGTCCTTGCTCCATGGAAGACCAGCCAGCCAATAAGCTAGCAAAAATCTACAAACCCACCAGAGTGATTTAGTCTGTCCCTAAGCCTTCTTTACTTTCTATTGCCATGATGAACGCAACGAAGACATGAAACCTGGGGAGGAAAGGGTTTATTTGACTTCCACGTCACGGTGCATCTTTGAGGGAAGTCAGAGCAGGAACTTGGAGGCAGAAACTGAAGCAGAGGCCACTGAGAAATATTACTCACTGTCTTGCTCTCCGTACTTCCCTGGACCACCTGTCCAGGGGTGACTGTAGTGGCCTATAGTGGGCTAAGTGCTCTCACACTAATAACTAAAGAAAATGAGACTTGCCTGCCTTCAGGCCAATCTGATGGAGTCATTTTTTTCCACTAAGGTTCTCTCTTCCCAGATGACCCTAGTTTGTGTCAACTTGATCAAACAAACAAAAATAACAACAACAAAAACAAAAGCCAGCATCATAGGGAGACCTTTATATACTGCTAATGCTCAAACTTTTTTCTTCAGCTCTAGCAAATCAGAACATCAGAGGATGGGTAGACCTTTGTTTTATGGTTTTGGATTTTTTTTTTTTTAATTCTCAAGTGATTCTAAACATACCCCAGCTGAGTCCCAGTGAGGCAGCATTTTTGAACACTTGGTCCCCTTAATAGAGTGTCCTGGTGCCGCAGTGGAGCTAGAACACTCTCCTTTAAGCCTTTGGTCCTGGTGTTCCTGTGGCCCACAATAGTGTCTTTCCCCTTCTTGGGCAGTTTTCAGGTTCCTTTTTCCTTAGTTGAGACATCACTTCCTCTGGAATGATGCTTCAGGTTCCCAAAATCTGAGGTACAGTTCTTCCTGTAGTGTTTTTGTTCAGTACCACCACCCTCAGCACCATCCTAACCCTTGTTCTATCAGGGCTGTGGTCACTTCATACTCACTGGTTGAAAAGATTGAATAAATGAACCTTATTTCCATTATATTTTTTTCTTCATAGAACTGTCTCTCTCACCTAAAAATTTGAATTAACCCAATTCTAAAATTTAGATTCACACAGTGTTTGTTCCTGTGGAATGATTAAGTGATCCAGAATTGGTAAATGGGGTGGGGCATCCAGGAGTCTTCACTATCCAGACAGCTCTCTTAGGATGAATGGGTCTCTGCTATCTCCCAGGCAGAGCTTTGCCAAGCCTTGTGAGCCAGGATATCTCCTCTGGTCCTATGGCTGGGATCTAACTCTGCTGCCAGCGTCGGGACAGGCTATGGAGGATGAGGGAGTCATCGTTGGGGAAGATGGAGTAGGCCTTACTGGGTCTATGTGAAGACCCATCCTGGGAGCATCCTCTAAGGAAATGCTGTAGCTGTTGATTCCATGAAGGACCAACAGAGGGGGACTGACTGGTAAGCTGGCATAGTCTTTGTGTCTCTAAGCACCAGCTGATGACAACTCCCACAATTCCCAAGCTTCTGAGGCCACCATAAGGCACAAATGGAAAGCTGAGCATCCTAAACAGTGACTCCAGCACTTCAGGGACAGTAAGGTCACCAAACATCCTCCTCATCAGTCAGGGACCACTGCTACTGACTGACACTACCTAGATGTCCAGCTACCATTTTGTGCTCCCAAACTGAATCTACTTCCCTCCTTCCCCTTCCGGTCCCCTCCCCTGCCCAAAACACCTCCTGCCAGTGACTTCCCCATTTCTATAAATAGCTTCCCCATCCTCCCAGCCAACTTCTGTCACTTTTCATTCCTCCCACTCACTCCAGCTTACCAATGTCTCCACGGATGTGTCCTCATACACCCCTCCACAGCACCCTTCTCCTCAGCCCTGATGCTCTCTTTCCTTTAGTGGTCCCCCTCCCTGGCCACTGACAAGGCAGCTTCAAACATGTGCCTCCCTTCTTCCAGGCTTTCATTGGATCCCACTCTTACAAAAGAAAACAGAACCACAAAATAGCCCCCAAACGGTCTAAACTTTGTGTGTGTGTGTGTGTGTCTGTATTTCTGGTCTGTGTCTATGTGTGTGTGTGTGCGCGTGTGTGTCTGTGTGTGTCTCTGTGTGTGTATATGTGCCTGTGTGTG
>CAJQZJ010033427.1:2474823-2511307 GCA_907164525.1 Lophiomys imhausi
TTTGCGTGCTGGTGAGTCTGTGTCTGTATGTGTCTGTGTGTGTCTGTACATGTATGTGTGTATGCGCACACACGCGTATGCCCAAAAGGAAATCAGAAGAGGCTCCCTGCTCTATCTAAATCTAGTAAGACTCTGTGTTTTACTCCTTTAAGAAACAGCCTTTATTGGACATAAAATTAGGCTGGCAACCAGCAGGCCCCAGTAATTCTCCTGCCTCTGCCCCCCACAGCTCTGGGGGTTTTCCAGGCTCAGGTGCAGCCATTCCCAGCTTTTGATGTGGGCTTGGATCCAAATTCAGGTCCTCAAGCTGCCCACTGAGCTGTCTCCCCAATCCTGCCCTGTGCTTCTGTGCCTGTTATTTTCTTCATTTGAAAGAAATGCTTGTCAGCTCTCCAAACATCAATGTCCTGCTGAGGCTGGAGAGATAGCATGTTCTCTCTCTCTCCATTTGAGACAGAGACCCATAGATCTGCTTGACCTTGAATTCTCTGTGTAGCTGAGGATGACCTTGAACTTCTGATCCTGTCTCCATTTCTCAAGTGCTGGATTTACAGATATCTGCTACCATGCCCAATTTATACAGTGCTGGAGGTGTGTGGCCAAATCCAGGGTTTCATATATGCTAGCGAAGCATTCTACCTTGCCTTCTACTCACTGCGTTTTTAATCCGGGATTTATCTTGCAACCATTTCTGACCCTTTCCAAGAGCACCCCAATACACATGTCCCTCCTTGTGTTACATTCCCATCAGGCTAGACAAAAGTACAGCTCTCTGGAAAGCACCTAGCTTTTGTCCTTTCTTGGTGACAGTTTAAAATGTGACCCTAACATTGACTAGCTGTGTGATAGTGGGAAAATGCCTTAGTCTCTCTGGACCATGCTTTCCTCAGTCATGCCTTTCAAGGTGGTGACAGGACTTATTGTGACCATCTGTAGTACAATGCCAACTCATAAGTACTCAATAAATAGCACTTGACTAAGGTCACCTCTATACCTACCTGAGGTCACTCAGATAAACCAGCTGTGAGTCTGTCTATAGACACGTGTGAATGGGCATCGCCTACCTATTAAGCTCGGTCCATTTTCAGCTTCATCTGGTGATCTTAAAGGTTTCCTAAGCCACAGCCTGACTCAAAGTGACCGTGACTCTGGCAGTGGGCGCTCCCCACTCACACTGCAGTCCCCTCCAAAGCTAAGCAGCACTGGAACCATACATACTTGTCCATTTAGGGAACAGGTTGGAGCACCCCCGCTTCACCATCAGAATTACAGAATGTTCCCCCTAGAGATGCTCACACAAGGTCTTCAAGTGACTATAATGGTTGGAGGAAAAACAAAAACAACCTGTGGACTTGGTTGATGCTAAATAGACCTACATGCGCTAAATCAAACGCACTCGGCTTCATCGCAGCCTAACGTGCCCTTTGGCAGCTCCATCAGGAATTAGTTTAGAGGTTTCCCACCTCAAGGACGGAAATGGTGACCAGATGGGACCAGAAGACAGAGGCTGACACCAATGGCAGGGCCTATTTGCAGATATCAAGAGAGCTTACCTAGGCAATGCCTAGAAAGCCAGTCAGGGAGAGGAGCTTCATTCTGAGTGGGCTCTGGGAATGGTATCTTCAGGAAGAGGTGATTCCAACCCGAGATCAGTCTGTGCAGTTCCCAGCTAAAGTGTTTACTGAACACAGAAAAGAAGCTCAACTCCAACAGTTCCAGAGAAATGCAAAGCAGTGGTCTTGTCATTGATGTTTCTTTGTGACCATTCCTCATGCCATGCCACTGTGAAATCCCAAAGCTTAGGGTCCTTAAAGCCCCACCCCGTCCCCTAGTGCCATGGGAAGCACACCAAAGAGTATGAATGTTTGTCAGGGTGATTTTTCCTCCCCAGCCCCAGAGACTACAGCAGTCCTACAGGTTCTTGATGGGATAAGACTCCCTCTTGGACAGAGTGTCAGAAACCCGAGCTGGAGCTGTGGATGGGGGCTACAGGGTCCTCAAGCTACTCTAATGAGTACCACCCACAGGCCTTAGCCACCTCTTTTCCCCTACACCTAAACAGGGAAGGACCCCCACTGCACTCTTTCACTTCCTTTTTCCTTGAGCAGAAAGAGGGCAGCTATATACATTTCCCTTAGAGACGTGCTAACACCTTTGCCTACACCTCCATTTCACCGGTCTCCTGGGGGCACGGGTGTTCACATGTATGTTTAATTGGGTGTCGATACCAGAGGTTGATGTTGGGCACCTTCCTCAATATCTCTATCTCATTTATGTTTTGAGGTGGGCTCATTGAATCTGAAGCTCACCAGTTCAGCTAGACCGGCTAGCTAGGAAGCCCCAAGAACCCTCCCTAAACTTCCCCAGTGTTAGGACTGCAGCCACATACAAGATGCTCAGCTTTTCAGATGGGTGCTAGGGAGCTGAAGTCAGGTTCTCATGCTTATTATGTGGCAAACAATTTACCAACTAATCCATGAACCTCCCTTCATAGATAGCTTTCTGACGACTTTCTCAACTGCTCTGGGCCACGCTTTCTTCTCCACTCAGCACTTTCCTTCCAGCTTTTTGTCCTGCATCCTGCTGCTCTGTCTTCCCTTCCTTGCAATAATACAGACTCTATAGAAAACACACACACACTCACACACACACACACACAAAGCTCCCAGCACCAACCATCCCCATCCTGCCCAGTCCCTCCTGAGTCTGCAGTGGCTACCTCCTTCCCAAGATTGGCTTCCCTCAAACTTCTTCTTCAACTGGGAAGAGAGCTGGCCATGACATCCCCTGTCCCCTCCTCTCCTGCCTCCCTGCCTCTGCCACCTCACCCCAGGCACACAAAAGGGGACAGAGGCACCAGATGGCCCAGTGCTAACAGAGGGCTCAGGAAGGCTGCCACTCACAAAGGCCCTGCTGGGCCTTCAAGCTTGTCCAAGCTGCTGCTGGCCCAGCCGCCCAGCTGGCAGAGGAGCAGGGCACAGGGCCAGTCCTCATCTCCAGGCCAGCCCAGGAAGGGGGCCATGCCTGCCAGCTGAAAAGCAAAGGATGCTGCTGCATGTCTGAGCGCCAACCATCATGGGCACAGGCCCGGTGACCTGTCAGAGCATAGCTTTCCCACAAGGGTAGAGAGGAGTGACTGGAACACTGCAATTTCTGTGTGATAGAGGGGTGTCAGGAGAGGCTGCCAGCACCCTACAAATGCCACGAAAAGATGATTGAATGATGCACTGTATGTTAGTGGCTATCATGTATTCAGCTTACTGTAATATCCTACAACAGACCAGCAAGGTAAGAATTGTGAATCCCATTTTACAAAGAAACTGAAGCTCAGAAAGGTTAAATGACTTGCCCCATGCATTGTAGCGAGAGAGCAGTTGATGCAACTTAGTTTCTTTCTCAGTTGAGATTTCACTAGAACCCTTAGAACGCTCCAGAGTACAGAGGGAAGGTTCCAGTCCTGCCACATATAGCATGCGTCAGAGAGGGGTTTTTTTCTACATCATGCTCCCGGGCCTGCCGCTGTGAGTTCTCTGTGTCAATTGGGCGGATTCAAACAGCAATACCAGACATATGGCAGAGGAAAAGACAACTTGTATCCCTCAAAGCCTCCGTTCCCTAGGACATGAAAGAGAAATGGAGAGACAAGTGGGATTACATATCTGTGATCCTAGCACTTTGGAGGCTGATGCAAGAGAATAATGAGTTCGAGACCAGTCTGTGTTACATAGGAGATCCTTTCTCCAAAAGGAAGAGAGAGAGAGAGAGAGAGAGAGAATTGGAAAAAAGAAGAAGAGACGATACTTGATTCCAGGAGTGTGTTCTACATAGATACTTGGCAGGCTGCCAGCATACTGTAGAGGCCCTGTTCACGTCAACTCCTCACTTCCCCTTGGACCTGAGATTCCAGGGTTCACACTGGAAGATTCAAAGAGACTCTCACTCTCACTGACCTTTGATTCATGTCCTAATAAATCTCTGAGCACCCTGTCCCTGGGCCAGCTACCACCCATAGGGCTACAGGGAACAAACTAGGCCACAAGCCAGCATAGGCTGGGGATTTCCAGGGCTGAGACCTCTGCTCTTAGAACTTTCACGGAAAGGGCTGGGAACTGACCTGCTCCACCCACAGAAGGTCAATATCCAGGCAGGCTGAGTTTCTGTAAGCCTGTCCTTTCTTCATACTGTCCCTCCCCTTCCTTCCCTGACCCACCAACAGGCCAATATTGAGAGTACAGAGACCAGCTGCCCTTAGGACAGTGACAGCCTCAGCTCCAGGCTGGGGCTTTCCTGCCCTGGCCAGCCACCACCACCTCTCAGGTCATTTTCTCCTACAAACACTAGGCACCTACCTGCCTGACTCCTACCCCACCACCCACCCAGCTTTAGAAGGCAATGAAAGGCCCCTAGCTGCACACTTCATTGTAACAGATCCAGTTTTAAGTCACCTCCAGGGTTAGAATCTTTCCTTTCCAACTTCCTTTTTTTTTTTTTTTTTTTTTTTTGGTTTTTCGAGACAGGGTTTCTCTGAATATCTCTGGCTGTCCTGGACTTGCTTTGTAGACCAGGCTGGCCTCGAACTCACAAAGATCCACCTGCCTCTGCCTCCCAAGTGCTGGGATTAAAGGCGTGCGCCACCACCGCCCGGCTTCCTTTCCAACTTCTAATAAAGAAGAGGGTCCTCGCCAGAGTACACTCAAACCTGCTTGAATTCTCCCAAGCCGCATGCACCATGGGCACCGTGCTGGGGGGTTGATGGAGGGGAGAATTGCCTTCTTCACCTCCCCATCCTGAGAAACTGAGAGCAGGGGCCATGGTCTTCATTTTACCAATGAGAACTCTGGCAGTGAGTGGGGGGCCTAGAACTCAGTCCCAGGATCCCACACTAGAGCATTTTCTACTCTGCAATGGCTGCTTCTAAGTCCTATCTCAAATCTATTTTTCTCATTCGCTCTTTGTTGCCCTCGTTCAAAGGGGCACTGCCCAACCTACCACTGCCTCTCTCCTGGGGCACTCTAATAGCCTCCTAATCGTTCTTCTTGTTCCTAATGAAGGTCCTTAGCACCTGTCTTCACACCAGCTAGGGAAGTTCTTTCCTCCACACTCCCCTGCAGCACAGAGAAGAAAATCAAACTCCTTTGGGCATACAGCAAATGAGAATATGCGATCTGGTCCCAGTTTCTGCTCCACCTCTCCTGTGCCTCTCCTCCCCTGAGCCACACACTCTGGCCACACTGGCCTCTTCTTCCTCCAGCCTTTTCTTACTCTTGGATCTTTGTCACTTGGTGTTTCTTATCTTGTCACCCTATATATTATCTAACTATTTTATTTTCTTCATCACACATATATTTATTTTCTATTCAATTATTGGATGGTTTCGTTGTTGTTGTTGTTGGTAACTTCATCTGTCTTCACTGATCACTGTTAGTTGTCACAGGGTAATTTGGCCCCATTCCTCATGGCACCCTTCTTCCTGGAAAAAAAAAACTGGCCAATAGCAGGTGCTCAGTAAAGACCCAGTGGGTGAATAAAGGAATGATGCTGAGGAGACTCAAGCGAAAAGCTGAAAGCATCAGAGAAGAGGGAAACTGAGCAGTCTGACGTGCCACGCAGAGAAATGGCCCTGCTGAGCAGCTGTGGGAGAAGGTACCTAAGGTCTGAAGCACAAAAGAGACAGCCAGCCAAGGGTTGTCTAAGGAAAGAAATCTCTTTGAAAATTGGAAGGGTAAAGAGAGCGACGTTGGAGCCTGAAGATGTAGCCCAGTTGATAGGAATATGTACAAAGCCCTGGGTCCAGTTCCCATCACCACATAGACCATGCGGTGATACCTGTGATCCAAGCACAGGGAAGGAGGATCAAAGGTTCAAGGTTGACAACAATGACCTAATGAGGTTGAAGCCAGTTTAGGATACACGCAACCTCACATCTTTAGAAAAGTTGGTCCTGGGTGGTGGTTAGTTCTTAATACCACTCAAGGGGGTTCTGCCATGGCACAACATGAGCAAACATCCCAAAGTCTAGAAAACAGGATGTGGAAAAACAAAGGAACTAAATGTTGTGGGCTCAGATGAGGTTCCCCTGAATTTGATCTCAGGCACATGGGTTCACAAGACCCTCAAGGAAGCTGCCTTCAGAAGAAGAGGAAGAGGAGGAATGGGGGGGGGGAGACGAATTAGCAACTGAGAGCTGGAGAATCCAGTGGCCAAGGAGAGGAAACACCATTGGTAGACCTTCATGAAAAAGATAATCTAGGAAATTTCCACCAGTCTTCACAGCATGCACCCTGACTTCAGAGAAGACAGAGTGTAGATGCAGGGAGGGAGTGGGAGGGAGGGAGGGAGGGAGGGAGGGAGGGAGGGAGGGAGGGAGGGAGGTCCTCCAACCCCAAAGCCTGCGCCTGCCTGGGCTTCTCCCTCTGCAGTTTCTGTCTCTAAGGACATACTACTCAGTACCTCCAGCTAAATGGCATCCTGCCTGTTTCTCTTGAGCATCAATCTTACTTGGTTATGTGGTAAGAGACAATGTTTTATGAAACAAACAGGGGTTTTATTTTGCAATAATATATGCAGAATGCACATGGATTTTAAAGATGAGCCCTTTGTGAATTTTACACTGTACTCACTGCTACAAACACCCCACTACCACCCCCAAAAGGCATTTGCTCTCTTTCCGTTCAGAGCCATCATTAACCAAGGCCAGTGCAGTGGCTGTGTGCATGGGTTACAAAGCTGGAGCACCAGCAACTCTGCACCTCAGCTACCTCGTCTATAAAACTGGCCCAACAGTAACTTCATAGAAACAATGCCTGGCTCCAGGTACCAGCTTTTTGTTGCTATTTGTTTGTTTTTGTTTTACTCTGGTGGGTAAGTTGAAAAGTACCATGACAGATACCAAAACCTATGAGCCTTAGTTTCAACCACCCTTAACTACCTTGCCTCCTGAGAAACCCTTCAGGGACATTGGGGAATGAGGACAGGGACCTGGCTGGAGATGTGGTTCAGACAGTGGCACCCATCCCACACATACCTCTAGAGATGGGGATGAAGGAACAATGGAACCGTAAATCTGCCTCTTGCCACAGACAGTTGGCCTGGCCTCGAATGCTCTTCCTGGCTATTCGCCATCACTATCTGCCCCTTTGGTACCAACCTCTATCCATGAGACCCAGGGCCATGACTAAGCTGAAGCAAGGTAGATAGATGCCTTTAGCTTAGCCTGAACTTTAGGGAAGCACTTGATGCCGGTGGCACTGACAAGCACTGAGCATTTAGTTTAGCTGTTCCTTCTTCCAAGAAACAACCTGAACCTCATCCACACATTTTTTTTACTGGGTGCCCCTCACCTCCTGTCAAAAGCCACTGTAACTGCCTGTTGTCCCACTGCCCATGAGCTCCTAAAGGTGGGACACATGTCCTCTCCTTTGTGATACCCATGGAGCCTCACATATGCTTAGCACAGAGAAAATGCCTAATAATATTTGGTAGGTAAAAATGTAATGAATTATTCTTGAGGTAAATTCAAGAGCTTGGGTGTGGGGGGACTGCTAACTATCCCAGTGGGACAAGGAGACTAGGAAAGACAAGGAAGGAAGAGGAGGAAGGCATTGTCAAAGGAGTACTTGAAGGTCTTTTGATTGAGAGACCTTAGGGATAATACCTAAGGAGGAAGAACTCTCTTCTTCCTGACTGGATCATACTCTGGGCATCACTCAGTCATTCCTTCACCTATGTAGCACTCTTGCCCTGAGTATCAGCTGGTACCAGATGCTCTGCTAGTGTAAAGAGAATGATGAATGAACATGTTCCTACTCCAGGCAGCCCTGTTTCTGCTTCTCTTCATGTTGATCATGGCCATTTGCACACAGGCCCAGTGTGGCTGGTCCTTGTACACTGTACAGTCACAGAGATCTCAGCCATTAACACAGCTTGCGGCAATCCATCTTCAGGAATGGAGCTTAAGGACAGTTGCAGTAAAGTGTGACAGAAACAGGCCCCACACACCATCAGGCCAAGATATGGGTCTTGGGGCATTTAGATCCCACATCCTCTTGTTTCTGAATCTCTGGTGTTTGCCCCTCTCCCCCTGTTGTATCAGTCCTCATAGACCCCCCTCGCCAAATGGCCAAAAGATTATCTTACACTGAACAGGCTACTTCAACTAGGAGAGACAACTGCAGGTAGTGACCACAGCAGAACGGTAGCCTAGATTTGAACCCTAAGTGCAGCAGTCATGCTGAGAGGTGGTGTTGAACCACTCAGTCTCATACCACTGTCGACTTTTAAAAGTGCTGACATACTCGAGGACCCTACACAGTCCACAGTTGGCCTCAACAAATACTAACTGCATAACACGAACATGCAGTTTTGCAAAATGTCTTTCTGTAATTGTGATGCTACAGTACCTCCCTTCTGAAAATGCTGTTTTTGAAGGCTATCCATTTGTCAAATGACAACCCTATGTGTTAGTCATCTGTCAAGCATCAGATAACTTCACATTTAGTCATCAGAGACTCATGCTCTGTTGTAGAGACAAGTAGCTTCGGGAAGGCAATGCCTTCACCTAGGGGATCTGAAAGTGCCAACTAAGAGGGAGGACCTGGGTTAGCTTGGGAGACCTAAAGAGGAGTCTGGGAGGTGACAGCCCACGCAATCCAGAAAGAAGGAAGAAAGAGGCTAAGTGAATGGTGGGCGGGGGGGGGGGGGGGTTAGAGTAGCCGAGCATGGAGAACATTGCAGGTCTTGCTTGCGCTGGGGAATAAGAATATGTGTGAAGAACTGATGAGAGCATGAATAAACTTGAGCCATCTCCAAGGGGGCCTTTCCTTTTGCTTTTGTTTTGAGATTCCCAGAGAGGGGACCTTTTGACAGAAGATTGGGAAAAGATGGAGAAGGTTCCACACAAGATCAGTCCTGAGATCCCCGTAATGACCAAACGAATTACTGCCTGGATTGAGCCAGTGACTCAGGTGTGGGGCCGAGCAAGTAGGATCAAGAGATATTCTGGTAGCATTGTGAAGAAAAAACAGCAAGTGAGAGAAAGAGAGGCACCAGGAAAAGGGCAGCCAAAGACTGGCAGCTGAATCAGCACAAACCAGGGGCAGTGAAGCTGATGGGAGAGGGTGCTTTTGAAACATGTGAAGGATATCTGGGTCATACTTGTTGAGTATGAAGGAAGGTGACCATGATCTCTGACATGTCTTTAAGTACAGTGACCATAAGTGGTTGAGCAATTTCTTATCGCCATCTTCTCAGGGCCATAGGTGGAGGACTGGTCAGGATCAACTGGCACCCGGCCACCCTTTTAGGAGCTTTTCACAACCACCTTCTCAGCTCCCATCCCTGGGAACGCCTTGCCACTGTCTGCTCCCAACAGCCACTTGCCCCAGTGGGATTCCAGAGACTAGGAGGTGCTCCCCAGTCTGACTCAGGCTATCTGAGCATGCTCATTTTGGCAAGCAGAGGCCCCCAAGCAAGTCTTTTCTCTGGGAAGACAAACCGGTTCTTATTGTGTCCACCTTAGACAGAGCCTTAACCTCTGGCTGCTGTGAGCAGCTCATTCCCAGGAAGAAAAAATGACCTTCATTTGCAGAGGAGCATGTGAAACCTCCCTAGTTATAGCGTGAACTCCCTGAGAGCAAAAACTGGGTCACACCGTTCTTCATTTCCCTCCTGGCTGTAGCACCTGCCCTAGTGCAAGGAAGGTTGGACAGATTCTAAGGCTCTTCTGTCTTCGACTTTTCTTCACAGCTAGGAACTCTACCACGTACACAGCACATTCTTTAAACTCCAATATTAGTGGATGGTGGGCTGTCTCCTTAGGTAAAGTGCTTGCTGCACAGACATGACGGTGTGAGTTCAAACCCCCAGCACCTATATACAAAGCCAGGCACAACAGTGAGCATCTGTATCTTCAGTGGACACAGGAGAATCCTTAGAGCTCACTTCCCAGCTAGTTTGGCCAAATTAGTAAATTCTGGGCTCAGTGTGAAACCTGCCTCAAAAAACTAAGGTAGAGAGCAACTGAAAAGACACTCAGCATTAACTCTAGCCTCTACACACATACACAAGTCCAATAGGAGCTAAGGAAAGAGTACTGCTGTGAGTTCAAGGCTAGCCTGGGCTACATAGCATGAATCTGTCTTTTAAAAAAAAGAAAAAAGAAACATGCTTAAGGTCAACAACAGAAGCCAAGACCAATACTTCCTACTCCCTCTTTTTCTTCACAGCTCTGTACCAACATGTGATACAGAAACTAAGAATCTCAAGAACAGGTTCCCAAATCATGTCTACCACGATGTGGTGGTAGGGAGCTAGAGTGTGAGGAGCAGAGTCAAATTATATCACCTTCAGCAAGAATCAAGGCAACCCGAGGTCCTCCCTTTCCCTGCGGTCACACACACTGTACCAGGGAATCTGGGAGTGGAAGAAAAGAACCAGGGTCTGTCCCTTAACAGGTGCTTACCAGCAAAACGAGCCAGCTAACACCAACCCAACTTCCTCCCCTCTTATGCTCCTTTCTGCTGGACCTCTTCATAGGCCTCTGTGGCCACAACAAGGCATGTAAGCTGCTTCTCTTCTCTACCATAGGGAAGTGGCAGGAACTATTGCTCTGGGTCCTATTAACCTTGACCCAGCATGACATTTTCAGACCCAATCCCTAAATAAATTATGGACTATCACCTGCCCAAGTGCTCTCCCTTCTTCCACTGCCCAGCATAGGCTAGATCCCTCACTTGGTAGCAGCCGGGCCTGTCTTTCATTTAGAACAGCCTTTGACCTTCCCAGGGGAGCAGTCAGTTGTGCAAGGTCCTCACTTGGAGAAAAATCAATTTAGACTTCAGTAATTTGGGAGACCTGGGGAGATTTTCCTAAATGAGATCCTTGCTCCCAGCACAGTGTCTCAGTTG
Source organism: Lophiomys imhausi (assembly GCA_907164525.1). Classification (NCBI taxonomy): domain Eukaryota; kingdom Metazoa; phylum Chordata; class Mammalia; order Rodentia; family Muridae; genus Lophiomys; species Lophiomys imhausi. Next base: position 2,485,728 of record CAJQZJ010033427.1, read on the forward strand.
CCTAGCAACTGGAGGAAGCGATCTGGAAGTCTGGAACTTACACCACAGCCCCCTGTGCAGTGATGAGCTCAGTGTGGTCCACCTAGGGGGAAAGGCACTGTAGCTGATAATTATCAGGGGTGACAACCATAATCCCAGACCTGCTATTATTGTGTTTACAGAGGTGCAATTGCTACAGAAGCTCACGCCACTGGCCGTTCCCAGGCTCTCACCCTTCCCGCCCAGTGCTGACTAAGGGAGTGAAATAGCCTCAGGCTGTTCCCAGGAGAGTAGGCTACAACCTCACAGGGCCCTGAGGTGCTCTGAGACCGGTCTGACCACTTATTCTGCTTCCCAGAGTTGTGAGTGGCCCCCAACAAGGAAGAATAGAAAGAATGTGTACGAGGCTCAGGGTGAACACCCTTGAATTGGGTGGGAGCAGGGGTGGCAGGTGGCCAGGACCAGAGATAATGCTGGGGATGCAGGAGAGTTGGGTCTGTTAAAGGGAAACTGGATTTTCTTCTTTTCCCTTCCTGTAGGTAGTCGTCCACCCTCCACCCTCCTTTCTGAACAGCTTGCCTAAGGTCAAGCTAAGGAAGAGGGAGAGGTGATGTAGAATTTAAGCAATTCTCCTCTGGTCTCCACCTGTCTTGTGTGATGGGATAAAGAAAAAAGAAATTCAAATCTCCCATGTCATGAAGTCATAGAGGTGGGAGGACCAAAGTCTATAAAGCCAGTCACTTGCTTTTCTTTCTTGGGAACGTCTTTGTTTATGAGTTGCCAGCCTAAGCTTCAGAATTTGGCAGGTTCTGTTTGTTTGTTTTTGTCTTCTCAAATCCCCCAGACTCTCAGCAAATTGTCTTGGAGAATACATTGCCCTTCCCAATAACCTTCCAGCTCTGCTTTCTGTATCCATCCTTCGTCCCTTCGGCCTGAATACTGGATTTAGCAACAATATCCTTGGTGTCCCTACTTCCTGTTTGGTTTCTCTCAATGAGGCAAAGAGAAGATTATCATGGAACTCACCTGAAAGTCAAGACCTTGAGGACCAACTATGCAAATTCCTGGATTCACATGCTGCTAAATCTTAGCATGATATGAAAGGTGGTCTAGTTGAGTGTTCCCACGGCATGATGAGGGAACTGAGGCCTAAAGGGGGAAGGCAGCCAACTCATGATAACAATGCTGGGTGAGGCAAAAAGTAAGTCAGAATACAGTCTTCCTAACTTCTATTCAATTGCTCTTTCTAATGGATCCAGTTTGCCCCTAGATTCTGCTTGTACTTTGAGTTTAATACACACACACACATTCATACACACACACACACACACACACACACACACACACACACACACACACTTAGCAGTGCTAGATACCAAACTACCAAACAGTTTAACCTTCCAAGGATTTTTCTACAAGGGTCTCATCTTATCCTCAAAGCATTGTTTTCAGATAAATGAAGTTGATAAAACTACTCCAGTTAGCCGGGCGGTGGTGGCGCATGCCTTTAATCCCAGCACTTGGGAGGCAGAGGCAGGCAGATCTTTGCGAGTTCAAGGCCAGCCTGGTCTACAAAGTGAGTCCAGGACAGCCAGGGCTACACAGAGAAACCCTGTCTCGAAAAACCAAAAAAAAAAAAAAAAAAAAAAACTACTCCAGTTGTGTAGTTTCAAAAACAAGTCACAAAGACTTGCCTCAAGCCACAACAAACGTGTCCAAACTGTTCATCTTTCTTGATTTGTTTCTTCCTCCTTATCCTCCCCTTCTTCTCTTCTGCCTTTTGGAGACAGGATCACACTTTAGCTTAGGTTGCTGCTCTGAAACCTGGGATCCTTCTGCCTCAGCCTCTCAAATACTGGGACTATAGGCCTATAGCAACATGTCCAAGTTCTCCTGACTGCTCACCCAGCCCTCCTTCTACCATACTCCATGCTTCCATATATTGGCACTGTTGCTCATAAGCACCCAGAACACCAAATGACACTATTCCTGGTACCCCTTCCAGAGAAGAGGCCTGCCCCCAACCACAGTCTTTCCTTTTGAGCTAACCTCATGCAAGTTGCTACGTCAGGAGAAGCCATTTTCCCCTTGGTTCATTCTTGTCTTCCCGTTCTCTTTTTACCATCTCTTCCCACTTCTAAAAACTCTGAAAAGGGCAGTTCTACCTCTGTGCCTACCCTCTCCCCATCAGGAGCAGTGTTAGTAGAAACAGCCTGCTCTGCATTCCTAGATGCCACTGCTGTCTGTGGCTGGCAGGACCTCCAGGAACTTCTCCAAGCAGTTGGGGGGGTGGGGGGCAGGGTACTGTTCACCAGGGACCTAGCTAGGTAGAGCATTTGCCTGAACCTACCTTGCCTCTCTGCTAGGGACAGGGTTTCCTTTGCTCTGACTCTTACAGATATCGTGACAGAGCAGCCGCTTGAGAGCCTTTCAATCCCTTTGACGGCCTGATAAGCTAGGGTGGTTGTAGGGGACCCTGACAGTGTCATATTCCCTAAGTCTGAGCTGAGCCTGTAGATTTGCATTTCAAGTACACAGTTAATACACATGCTATTGGCCCAGGTACCACACCCTTGAGAACCACCATGGGGCAGAGGACACAACTCATCCCCACTGATGACCATAGGATGAAGTGTGGAGGGGGGAGAGGTGGCCAAGTGTTGGAAATGGGGAGGAGGGATGGAAGGAGTTTGATTAAGTTAGCCCAGCACTTGCGATGACTTCCAGGCAGTATAGGCCTGTGTGAGAACTAGTGTGCTCATCTGGAAACGACTGTGCCAATAATTGGAACTGCAGCCTAGAGATGACATCCCCTGGCAACTTAGCTTTCGGCTCTCCCATTGCCCATCTCCTCCCCAGTCTTCATCTTCCTTCTCCCCTCCCCTTTCAGAGACTCCCCTGGAGAGAGCACGGCCATCTACTTGGCTCACTCCACTGGTGCCTCCATCACCAGCAGCTGTCTAGGGGCTGAGGAAGTGAGGCCCTTGGGGCCATCAGCGTGAGCTAAGAGCAGAACAAAAGGTCTCCAAGGCACATGACCATAAGGCCCCCCGAAGGCAGGAGTGTGACTGGGTGACTCACTGGCCACGTGAGAGGCCTCCCTCCTCTAGCTGCCACCAAAAAAGAACGCACAAGATGGGGTCAGGGAAGTAGAACAGCAGATAAAAAGCTCAGCCAGCCTGTGAATCTATGACAATCTTCCTTTTCCCTTCGCTGAGGGCCCAGCCCAGTTGGGCATTCCCAGGAAGGTGGGCATCAATTCCTTTAAGGTGGAGGAAGGTATCTCTGGAAAGAGAGACCCACCTGTGTGAAGGGGGCTGGAGAGCCATGCACCTTGGCCCCAATCTAGCCTCTCGGTGTTTGCCTTGGAGTGATACAGGCTACTGAAGAGAGACACCCCCCCCAGGGATCCCAGATCAATATTGAGTCATGGTAGGTAGTACACAGAGGCCTTTCAACTTCCACATATAATAACTAAAAACCAGGATAGCTCACCCACCCCTCCTGAGTACTTCCCAAGGAGCTTCCCGGGAACCTATGGGCAAAAAGCACCCAAAACCTACCACACCTGCAGGCTGAGGAGGTATATAGTATCTTAGCCAAGAGAGAGATGGGCAGAGCCTCTACTCCCCAAATCCTTGTTCCAGCCCCTATAATAAGACCAGAAATTGGACTCTTGGTTTTCTTTGGCTTTGGAGTATAAGATGTTTGGGGAGGGAGCATAAAGAACTCTGGGAATGCTCTCTGCAGCAAAAGAATCACGTGAGGTTGGTGGGAAAGAAGAGGGGACAGAAAGAGACCGTGACCGTGAGAACTTATCACCACACAGTCTGCTTGTGAAGGCATCTCCTGCCAGTGTGGTGGAGGAGCATCTCAGACTGTCACCCTTGGCCTCTTGTGAGCAACATGTTTGGCCTCCTCCCTGCCTCCACATCCTCCACACCCCTGCTTCTTCCCGCCTCCCACCTGCCAGGCGTGTTGCAAGACTCTATTGACCAATGTTTACAGAATGCTCCAAAGAATGATCCAGTTGCCAAACCCCTGAGTCATCCGTCCTAGTCACCCTTTACTCCTGGTCTGGCTTTCCCACCAGAGTGAAGCTCATTTTCAGCAACATTGCTCACCAGGCCTCACCAGCCTGGAGGACAAGCCATTTTACAAAAACAGTGAAGAAGAAAAGAAAGACACCTTCAGTGAGTCCCTGATGTTGATACAGCAGGGACTGCACCCGGCCAAGTATCACAGAACACAGCATGGGGGTATCTCTCCATTTTCAGCTGAGGAAAGAGAAACAGAGAGGTCAAAGGGATTGTCCCAAGTTAGAAACAGTGAGACAGCCAAGAGTGGAAACTGGGTATTTTCAGCTGAGTTTCTCCCAAAGCAGCGCCTGGAATGAAAGCTCCTGGGCAAGGAATACCTTTGAGGTGTGACGCCAGGACACAGAAACAGCCAGACTCATTGCTTATCCTTGGTTAACCAACTCTGCAGAACCATCTGAGAAAACATGGGTTTTAAATTTATGTTATTGGGAGGTGAGCATGTGTGTGTTTGTGTGTGTGTAAGAGAGAGAGAGAGAGACAGTGACAGAGACAGAGACAAAGGCAGTGAAAGACAGAGACAGAGAGAACAGATGTGTGTACCTGCAGAGACCAGGTGTGTCAAACCCTTAGAACTGAAGTTGTAGGCATTTATGGGAAACCCAGCTTGTTACATGGATGCTGGGATTTGAACTTTGGTCCTCCTGGTTGTACAGCAAGAACTCTTAACTGTTGAGCCATTGCTCTAGCCCCACTTGAGAAAAATTTGAAGTGTATCTCAAAATGATGGTCTGTAAGGGTAAAGGGGTGGGGATAGGATTTAGCCATGTGCTCTGGCCCCAGGTCATGCTCACAAGGCCTAACTCCTTTGTGCTTCATGGTTCATGCATAGAGCTGGGACTCTTCCACAGTACAGGACACACAGCAGCACAGACTGGTAAAGAATCCAGCAGAGAAGATCAAAAGTGTTGCATAAGGCTAGATACTGGACACATGTCCCACTGAACCATCTGGTATGCTGAGGGCCTCACATGAGGTCACTAGGGCACTCCAGGGGAAATAAAAGTGAATCATAGCTCATGACTTCTATGTATTCATTCAACAGATATTTGTTGCAGGCTGTTTAAGAGAGAATGAGGAAAACAAGTTCTTGTTAACAGGGAGCTTACACTCTACTTGGGACAAGGGGACATGGACAATCAGCAACTAAACAAATCAGCAAGTCCCAGTTTCATATCAGGCTCTCAGCTAAACTCCAAGAAAGCCCAGAAGAAAGTGTCCCTGCCAGAGAGACTAAGGACCAAAGCATCACAATGCAATCAAAAAAAGAGACAGCCGTGACTGGGACCTGCGCACACTCTTCTTGAGGACACAGAAGGGACGCCTTCCTCCAGACTGGGAAGCAGAGGGCATCAGGAAAGGACTTCTGGGAAACACAGGTAGATGTCTGAGTTTGAAGCCAGCCTGGTCTACAGAAGGAGTTCCAGGATAGCCAGGGCTCCACAGAGAAACTGTGTCTCAAAAAATAAGAAAGAAAGGCTTCATAGGATGAGGCAGGCATCTCTGAAATGGAAATGAGAGTGTTCCAGAGAGAGAGAATGATGCAGGTTAGGAACACGGGGTGGTGGGGAGGGAGGGGTGCGGGTGGGGGGAGCCTCAGCATTCTCTGGAAAATGACAACATCAGTATTTCCAATTGACTACAGGTACAATCTACAAATGCTGGATAGTGTTTGTTTGTTTGTTTGAATACAGTGGAAGTTAGGGATGGCGGCACACACCTATAATCTCAGCACTTGAAAAACAGAGACAGGAGGATTAGGAGCTTAAGGTCATCTGCAGCTATCTAGTGAATTGGAGGCCAGTCTGGGCCACATTAGACACCATTTCAAAAGCAAACAAACAACAACAACAAACCAAGGGGAAAGCAGGTGGGGACCAGACACAAGGGCTTGAATGACTGCCACTAGAGAGCTTGGAAGCAGTTTTGAATTTTGAGCTGAGCCTCACTTAAGTCTAATTCCAACTAGCTCTTAAATGTCTCCGCCAGGGATGAGCAGTCAAACTGTCCAAGACAAAGGCTGCCAAGTGCGGACAGGAGTGCAGCAAGGCTCGCAGAAAAGGCTCAGGGACCTGGGGACATCTGAGAATGGCCTGACCAGAGCTTCCTGGGTCATGTGGCAGTAACTCTGGTCTCAAAGCTTGATGAGGTGAGTGGGGCATGTGGCCTCTCTCCTTGGCCACTCCACCTCATGCACCAGTGTCTCCATCCATCCCATCTCTTCACCTTCCATCTCAGCCCTTCCCTCCACAGCGTTGGCTGTGCTAGTAGTACTCCAAGGCTGCCTCCTGAGTGTCGGAGCCCCTTGAGGCCCTTGGGTTCAGGTGAGGTGCCTCTGGTCCTTGTTTGGCTTGTGCATAATACCCGCCAGGGCTTTCCAGATGAACCCCATCAGCAAGAGCTAATGCCAGGAAAGCAACTGGCAGCTGGCTGCCTCTCCCACAGAAGCCTGTCACATCCATCATCCGGGCAGGAGAAGAGCTTCCTGCAGCTCACAACTGCATCCTGCAATTCCCCTGCAGAGCCCTTGTCAAACTGAGCCCCTGGCTTCTGCTCATTCTTCACAGACCCTTGAGATGATCTGCATGCAAACAAAAGCAACCCCCCAACCCTACCCACCCCCCATAACAGTCTATTCTCAAATGCAAAGTAAAAGAAAACCATACTGCAATTCCTCTGGACCTGAGATGACTCAGGCCCCAGTACAGGTCCACAGAGGTAGCTGGGCACCTCACCCTATAGCCAGGGCCCCAAAGCAGGACTCAATCAAGCCCTGGTGTTTGAATTTCTCCTTTGAACTAGTCCCACTTCATCAAAATCTCCTGGTCCTAAATCTCAGGGAATTTTGGGGGTGCCCCTTCCAATGACTGTTCTTCTGCCTCTTGCAGCAGCCTATGATCCAGGGTTGCCCAAAATCATGCCTCAGAACTAGACCAGGGACTTTAAGGAAATTGTAGGCTAGAAGCAGACACATGGTTTTCTCTAAGTCCTTCAAACCAAACTCATGTTGTTCCACAGTTAAAAGAATGATGCCACGAAGAACATACTGAGCCAAGAGTGTCCCACGCTGTGGGAGAGAGGAGCTATTCCAGGTCACACACAGACATAAATCAATAAAGCAAAGCATCCCCAGGGTGCTCGAAAGAAACTGCCTCCTGAGCAGGTAAACCAATCAGAATCCTTGAGAGGGACTCCAAACATTCACCACCCTACAGTGTCACCTGCACTCTCACACCTCCGCACTGTCGCTGGCTCACAAATCCTGATAATCCCTACAGATATCCAAGAGGAGGGAGGTCTGAGCACAAGCCTGAGCAAAAATTCTTGGAGTTCTTCAGGACTCCTGTTCTACAGTCAAAGAGCAAAGGGTCCATAGCTGATTGCAAACTGCCCAAATGCCTGTGACCTCATCACCTTCCATAGCTGTCTTGAGAAATACCCACTAACTCCATCCCTAGACTCCTGCAAGGAGCCAACAAAGCACATCTGTCTTCATAAGTCCAGGCCCTTCAAAGAACTCATTTCATTTTAAAGGGAATCAAAACAGGTTAACCCTCCCCATTTCTTCTTGGAGTTCAGTGACAGATTGTCTGATTCACTTCATTAACTCCTCCTACAGGGGCCCATTCATTTCCACCTCATTTTCCTCCTGATTCTTTTGTTTTGGTTTTTTAAACCAGGTGGCATATAGCCCCGATTGGCCTCCAAATTGCCACAGAGCTGAGAATGACTTTGAATTTCTTACCTACCTGCCTTCACATCTTAAATGCTGGAGTTACAGGTATGAACCACCGCACCCAGCCAGCATTCCTCTTTGAGTTTTTCTTCCATCCCAGCATATGCTGGCAGGGTGGGCTCAGTCTTTACTCAGCGCTGACCCTGACAGACATAATTCCTCTCACTCTGCCATTCTATCTCATCTATCTCAATCAATGGTTTCTCTTTTCTAATCCTTTCCTAAAGATCGAAGCAGCCAGATAGTTGCAAGTGATCTCTGACTGCCATGTCAAAAGAAAAACAAGAGCAGCTGAATAAGGACACCAACTCCCAGGGCTTTGGTCGCACAGTAGGTAGAATAGTACACAAGGATCCTAATTCGGCTGGAAACCTTTCCTGCCTTGTAGCAAGTGGCTTTTTATTATTTGTTTTATTATACACTCAAATTTTACTGTACTTAATATCTCTATCTCCCTTCTAATTCTTATTCCTTCCAACCCCCCAATACTAGGTGGGATATAAAGAAGGTTAAACGAAAAAGAGACGGAGTTCTAGTTGAGCTACTTCCTACTGATTAGGGTCGTCAGGTTCTTTGGGGGCAATATCAATTTTAGTAGTCACAATATCCAGAAATTCATCAAATCAGCAACACCACACACAACAAACCAGACAACCAGGAAAACCAGCAGCAATTCCAGGGAAGCAGACAGCAGCAACCTCTTCCTTCTTTGGAGCCCCCTTACTTCTTGGAGCTCTGGCTTTTTATACTACTCTCTTGATTTCTCAGAATTAAATGTGTTTGAATTTCTCAAATTCAAAGTAAAAGAAAATCCTGCTCCAATTCCCCTGGACCCGAGATGACTCAGGCCCCAGTTTTGAGGCATGATTTTGGGAAACCCTGGATCATAGTCTGCTGTAAGAGGCAGAAGAACAGTCATTGGAAGGGGAACACCCAAAATTCCCTAAGATCTAGGACCAGGGAATTTTGATGAAGTGGGAATGGTTCAAAGGAGAAATTCAAACACTAAGCCATACCCCTGCCAGCACAGGAGGCACTTATAGTTTACAGGTGTGGACAAACTGAAGCAGCTCCACACACCTGGGATTAAAACAAAAACATTCTCATATCACAACTGGGATTTTTCATAAACAAAACTCTTACCACAGTGCTTCACTTTATTCCATGTTCTAGTGGCCTCTACAAATGGTCCTTTTTTGTTGTTGTTGTTGTTGTTGGCTCTTTTTGCCCTGGCTGTCCTGGAACTCGCTTTGTAGACCAGCTAGCCTTGAACTCACAGAGATCCACCTGCCTCTGCCTCCTAAGTGCTGAGATTAAAAGTGTACACAGCCGGGTGGTGGTGGCGCACGCCTTTAATCCCAGCACTTGGGAGGCAGAGGAAGGCGGATCTTTGTGAGTTCGAGGCCAGCCTGGTCTACAAAGTGAGTCCAGGACAGCCAAGGATACACAGAGAAACCCTGTCTCGAAAAACCAAAAAAAAAAAAAAATTTATTAAAAGTGTACACAACCACGCCCAGCCAAATGGACCTTTTAAAGCCCAATATTCATATCTTTTTTTTTTTTTGGTTTTTCGAGACAGGGTTTCTCTCTGTAGCCCTGGCTGTGCTGGACTCACTTTGTAGACCAGGCTGGCCTCGAACTCGCAAAGATCCACCTGCCTCTGCCTCCCAAGTGCTGGGATTAAAGGCGTGCGCCACCACCGCCCGGCCGAATATTCGTATCTTTGAATATCCCATGGGATCTAACATGGCAACAATACAAAGTATACACTCAATAAATAGGTGAAAAAGAGTCTCTGGTAAGCCAGAGCCATTGCCTGCTGGATCGTCAGTATATTTCAAAATTGCAGAATCCTGAAGGAAGAATTGGCCATTAGTTCATGTCCCACTCACCACTGGACTACTAGATTCCCTCATAGAACACCATCCTCCAAAGGAAAAGTGAGACAGTAGGAAGGGAAGCAGAGCCCCACAGTCCTGCTCACACTTGTCCTAATTCGAGCCAGACCACTGTCCACACCTCCATATCATCCTCTGACAACAAGAAAGTAACCTAAACCAGGCGTGGTGGCACACCACCTTTAATCCCAGCACTTGGAAGGCAGAGGCAGGCCGATCTCTGTGAGTTCAAGGCTTGCCTGGTCTACAAAGCGAGTCCAGGAGAGCCAGGAGTGTTACACAGAGAAACCCTGTCTCAAAAAAACCGAAAGGAAGGAAGGAAGGAGAAAAAAGAGAGAGAGAAAGAGAGAGAAAGAAAGAAAGAAAGAAAAAAAAAACAAAAACAGGGCAAAATGAACCTAAAGAGGCTAGAGATTTAGAGATTTAGCTCAATGATAAAACACTTGCCTAGCGTGCCCAGCAATGTGGGTTCAATCCCCAGCACCACAGAGAGAAAGAGAGAGAGAGAGAGAGAGAGAGAGAGAGAGAGAGAGGAGAGATACATACACACAGACAAGTCCCTAGAGTTTTAGATCCCCCTAAAAGTTTACCCCCCCTTCACCCCCAACCCCGTAAATATTACTAAAACTGCTCAAATGGACACATGAGAAGAGCACAGGACAAGCTTTTGTCTGCAGTCCTTGGTTGTTCAGGTTAGTTGTAAGAAGGCTGGAATACAGCAGGAGGTTAACCTTGGACTAGATTTCAGATGAGGTCTTCTAAAACACAGGTCAATTTTTATCCCCTCTAAGGCTTTCAAGAAATAAGATGCTGCTAATGGAGCCAGAAAATTAGCTAGGAAATTCTTACTCATTAGTGTGTTGTATAAATGGAGATACAAAGATACACTATGCAGAAGAGTCATTATGAGCAAATCTCTTCCGACCTGTAACTGAGCACTTTTGGGATTGGATCACTGAGCGGGAATCATCAGAGAGAGAGCACTTCTATCCCTGGATTGCTGAATCCTGCAAATGTCGAGGTATGTATGTACCCAGGAAGGCTGCGTTTTCTTAGCTACTGAGTGAGAGCTGAGGGTGAAGCTGAGTGATAACTCAGGCCTAAAATGCCCAAAACCTTGGACCTCCAGTATCAAATATTAAATCATGAAATGAATGAAAGAGTCCAAAATAGGTGTGGTGATGACGGAGGAGTGTGAGAAGAACCATGGAGTTCAAGAGCAGATGTGTGGACTCCTCAGGAAACTCTGGGGACATTTCCCTCACCTCAAGCATAGCATAGTTCTAGGCCTGAAGACTTTTATGTTCTCTCTCTCTCTCTCTCTCTCTCGACAGAAAAGAAAATGTATACATTAAAAGTATAAGAGCAGTCCATGAGATGGCTCACTGGATATAGGTGTCTGCCACAAACTCTAGAGACCTAAGTTCAATCCCCAGGACCCACACAGTAGAGAGACAACCTACTTCTCTAAGTTCCCCTCTGACCTCACATGTGTGCCATATGCCAGGAGTGTCCACACACCTAAATAAATATAATATTTTTATACATTTATTTTTATGCATATGAATGTTTTGCCTACATACATGAATATATACTGCATGCATCCCTGGTACCAAGTAGGTCAGAAGAGGGCATAGGATCCCTTGGAGCTGGACTTATCCAGTTGTGAATTGTTATATGGGTGCTGGGAATTCAATTTGGGTCTTCTGGAAAAACAGCCAGTGCTCTTAACTGCTGAGCCAACTTTCCTGCCCCTATAATATTGTTTCTAATGTAAACACTTTCACAAATTATTGAACTCTGAATGCCGAATTGTGCTCATCTAAAACCTCTACCCGATGCAGACTCAAGCTTCTTCAGGGGCCCATTCTTTTCCACCTTATTTTCCTCCTGATTCTTTTGTGGGTTTTTCTTTTCTTTTTTCTTTTTTGAGACAGGGTTTCTCTACATAGTCATGGTTTTCTTGGAACTCACTACATATATAGACCAGGCTGGCCTCAAACTCACAGAGAGATCTGCCTGCCTTTGCCTCTGGGATTAAAGGCATGTGCTGCCACACCTAACATTTGTTTTTGTTTTTTAAGACAGGGTGGCATATACCCCAGACTGGCCTACAAACTGTCATAGACCTGAGGGTGATTTTGAATTTCTGACCTACCCACCTTCAACTCTCAAGTGCTTTATGTCTGCTTTGTATTGACTTATGCCTGTATGTGTCCTGAAATCTTTCCTCTATACCCCAGTTCAGGACACTCTTTGGCCCAGAATGTTCTTTGTAGCACGGTTCAAAGGGCTTAGAGAATATGGTGCATTCTCTTAACCCTGTCTGCTCTTAGTCTACACTTTCCTTAAGGTCCCTGGTCTAGTTTTGAGGTATGATTTTGGGAGCCCTCACTGGGGTCCTGGCAGATGGCAACAAAACCCTGGTTCTGGGATGGCCTTGGGCTTGCCTTCCAAAATTAAAAAGGAAAGGAATTAAAACAATAAAAAGCCCTCCCAATAGATTCCACCTTCTTTGGTGGCTACTTCCTTCCTTCCCTCCTTTTTCCTTCCCTTCCTGCAGGAGCTACCCTGCCCCACCTTCCTTCCTGGAGAGGGGGACCTGCCCTTTCCTCTTGCAGAGTTAGTGCCAAAGGATGAACAATGTGATGTGTGTGCGTGTGTGTGTGTGTGTGTGTGTGTGTGTGTGTGTAGTCCAGAGGTGTGTGTGTGTAGTCCAGAAGAGACAGATGGAGTGTGAAATAAAGCAAGAAATGAGAAGCAGGAATGGAGTAAAAAATGTTAAGCCCTCAGACTATGTTTCAAGAGTCCTTGGCCGGGTCCCAGTGGCTACCTTTACTTGAATTTTCAAGCACAAAGACTGGTGACCACAAGAGCCATAGAATGCCATAGGGCCACTCAAAGAACCCAAGTAATGTGATTTCAGAGTTGCAGGAAAAACAGTGGGAGATGCAAAGAATATCCAACCTATGTGGTCATTTGCAACCTTTCTGTCCCACCGGCCATGAGAAAAAAAAAGTAAGAAAAACCGAGAAGAGGCAGCAGGAGAGATGTCAAGAGTTTCTGGAAGAGTCTTGCACGGCTGAGGATAGAAAGAAGGTTCGATAAAGGGGGCAGGACCACAGAAAAGGTAACGTGGATCTCAGAAACATAAAGAGAAGGGAGAAGTCGCCCTCAAAACAAATGTGCAAAGATACCGAAGAGACAGACTGGGGGAGGGGCCAGACGGAGTCCTGGTTAAGACAGCTTTGGAGAGAAGGCCAAACTTGAGGTGGCAAGCACTCCAGGAGGCAGTTGAGAGGGGTGGGAAGAAAGGAGCGATGAAGACGGCAGGAGGTACAGGAATCAAAGGGTTTGCTACGGAAGGGGGGGTCCCAAGAAAGGCGCCCAGGAAGGCCCCCTTTGTCTAGCGAGGGCGGCGGCGGCGGGGGCAGCGCGTGCAGCTGGGAGCGCCCGCGAGAAGCTTGCCGCGCGGGGGGCGGCCCCGACGATCAGCGGGAACCTCTTGCCCGCGGGGCCCGCGCTCCAGAAGGGGCGCATTGTTACGCCCTCGGCCGCAGCAGATTGCCGCTGTCCTACAATACCCTCGCACCCTGGCAGCGCGCCACTGGCACGGCCCGGGGGTTGGAAATAACTGCGCCGTTCCCATGGCGACCAGGCAGCGACTCCCGCCCCCGCCCCGCCCGCCGCGCACCGCCGGCCCCTCGCCGCGGCCGCCTCCCCCTCTCCGCCGGAGCGCTCCGGTAACCCTGGCAACGGCGGCTGCGGCTCAAACTCCGACTGCGGACGGCCCCGCCCCCACCCCGCCCGCGGCGGCTGGCCAGCCTGGGCCTGCGCTCCGCCGGGGCCTCACCAGGGCCCGCCGTGGGCGCCGGCGCAGGAAGCCTCCCCGCCCCCTCTGCCCAGCCAGGAAAGCAAAAGCCGGAGGAAGTCCCACGCAGGGCAGGTCCCTGTGCAGCCTGACCTCCAGGCGCCTTCCGAGCCTCCCTGGGGTCCCACACCCTTCCTCCTGGAATGGGAGGGAGACCTTGGCCCGGGAATCCTGGTTCTGCGTGTCCAGATGAAAGGGACTAAGGGGATATGCCGCCCAAGGCTGGAACACAGGGCCAAAGCGATAATCTCCTTCGGGATTTGAGATCGTCCTGCGTTCTAGGGAACGCTGGGCTCCATCCCCTGTCTGTGCACTGGGTGGGTTGTCCCAAGTCCCCACTTCTCCCTGTTAACCACGTTGCCATCCTTAAAGTTTTGACCATTTATGGCAACTGCCCGTTTCGCATATAGGAATTTTGTGGACTCCACAGTGTCTCCTCCAAGGGTATGGGTCAGGATTAAGGTCAGTCAGTGTTGGAGGCAGATCCTCAATCCCTAGGAGCAGAATCAACTGACATTTGGAATGTGAGCTCCTGGAGATCAGAGGCCCTAACAAGTGGACACTTACTAAACTAAGTTAATGTTTAGCTTAGCGAATGGGTACAACTAAATAGACAGTGCCTCATTTTTTCTGGTTGTACAGAGCATCCGGAAGAAATGCGCTAAAGAAGTGTTCAGGGTGCTTATTTGGGCACAAACCATAATAAAATGTTAATACTTTGCATTTGTAATGTTCTTTCTTCAAAGAACATTTTTGTCATTCCGTGTATAATTTATTTTTGTTTGTTTTTGCTTTTTGATTCAGACCATAAAACACCAGGGCAAGAGGAAAGGACCCAGGAAGCGACAAATACAAGGGAAACATGTCAGCGGGAGTCATAGTGGGAGGACTTGATCCTTTCCAGGTCTTAGAGCCCTGTGTTCCTTTGAAGTAGATTAGATATGGCAGAGATCATGGGATGGTGGAAAGACTTGGAAAGTACAGTTAGAGGACTCAGGCACCAGACCTGGGCCTCATTTGCTCATCTGAAATTGTGAAGACAGGATGAAACTATGGATGGAATATTCTTTACAAGCCATTGGATATACAGTGCAAATACTTCAGTTACTGAGACGGCGGCAAATGGCTTTCCAAGTTATGAATCATGTGCTGTAGTTGTGAAATGGCTGGGGGAGAGGCTCCAGATCTGTAAGCAGGAGATGGGGGCAAATCTGAAGGGTTCTTCTACCTGCTGGTGAATCTCCTTTACTGTGGATATGGACTGAATTGTCTCTTCCCCCACCCCATTCATATGTTGAAGATCTAAGGTGCCATGTGACTGTATCTGGAGTCGGTAGGATATAAAAGATTACTATGAGGTCATGAGGGTGGGGCCCTAATCTAACAGGACTGTGGATTTACAAGAGAGCTCTGCCAAGGGTGAAGAACAGAAGAAACCAGCTGTCTGAGTCATGAGGTGTTCACTAGAGTGCATCCAGCTAGCATCCTGAGGTCAGACTTCCAGCATCCAGAACCGTGAGAAATGACTTTCTGTGTATACCACTCCATGATGGTAGCTAGACCAGACTAAGACAAATAAGTCTTTCCTTGGAGCTAGTTCCCCTCCCTACCACCTCCACCACCTGGCGTTTTTTGTTCAGCACTTCCACCGTCATCTCATTTTTTAATTCATAACCGTGAGAGCTAGAATAGGCCAGATTTTTAAAATGAAGAAGAATAAGAAAGAGTAAACAACTGAAAGTCGGACTGAATGAGCAAACCAGGACCTGAGGTCTTCCCCAAACAGCAGCCAGTCCGTTCTGAGTCGGTGCCAGATTCTGAGAGTAGAAAGATGAATGTGGTTTCCGTGTAGGGACGGCACAGGCAGGTCAGGAAAAGAAACCCATGAGCAAAATAAGTACAGAAGTGTCTTCTGGGGCTGATTCAGCAGATATGAGGCAGAGGAATCGAGAAAAAATGTCTTTGGAGGGAACTGTGAGTGCTGCTGAAATTAGGGTGCAGCGGAGAGAAGGAAGGGCGGATATAGTCCAGATGCTATTGGAGACAGGCTCCTCATTTCCCTGCCAGAGATGCTGGTGGCCTCCCTTGGGCTCTGGTCAATGAGGAGAATCAAACTTAGAGAGCAGGGCAGAATCCTAAAGGAGCTCGTGTCCCTAAGGAGACAATAGGAAACTCTTCAATTAGGTTCATATTCACACTTCTATAGTAAATTGCCTTTGTTTGCTAGACCTGGGGGTCTCATAAGGATAGGTTTGTTAACAGCTCTACCCGTTTGTAAGTAAGTGAAATGTACCTTAATTAAAAGGTAAAAATTGCACACCTTTGGCTAGCAAGGTCCTACCCCTTGGTCAGTGTTTTCACAGAATCCCTGGTCTCCAGATGCACAAACTTTCTGGATTGAGTGTGTGACCATCTCTCACAATAGGAATGCAGATAACGACCCTCATTAATGAAGGAACAAACACCTGTCCCCTTTCATGAGCAACGGCCCAAGTTCTTACAGTTATAGTCGGGTGGGAAGACTCTCGGCTAGCTTCTGTTTTCTTTGCGGGTGCAATTTGCATACTTGTGTTTGGCATATCTTTAATCCACTCTGGTTTTCAAGGATTTATCACATCGAAAGGACTCCAATATCCCCCCCTAGGGGAGGGACTACAGGTTATAAGAGAAATGGACCAGCAGGGGTGTTTGTACTTTAGAGCCCCTCTCCCAGAAACTGAGTTCCCCAGGCCTGCCCACCTCCCCCTCTCCCAGAAACTGAGTTCTCCAGGCCTGCCCACCTCCCCCTCTCCCAGAAACTGAGTTCCCCAGGCCTGCCCACCTCCCCAGGGTACTCATTCTGAGCACCCGGCCAACAGCCAATTTAAGGTCTGGCTCAGGGATTTGAGCTTCTCCCTGCCTGGCACTGAATGAACACTACCACCACCACCTCACTGGAGACCTCATTAGGACTTGAACTCTGGTCTTTGTTCCTTCCCAGCGGGTTCTTTTCAGAGGAAAAGGTGGAAAGAGGAGGGGGTCAGGTAAACCCACAGCTCCCTGAGCAGCAGGAGTCCAACAGCCTCTGAGATCCGGAAAGTGAGTAAACAAGCAATTACTGGAGAGAGAGCCTAAAGCAGCAACCAGAGAGGCATCTTAACTAATTCGATTCAGCTCCCTGCAGGAGAGGACAGCGCCTTCCTCAAACCCTCCTCCTACCCAGCTTCTTGGGACTAATCCCACCAGCCTCCGTCGTCTGCCTTTCAAATGAAATTCCACCCCAGCACAAGAGGGTCCCAGGAGTAAGAGGAAGACCGTTATCAAGACTGAATTCTTGGCTTGGCCACTGTCCTCACTGCTCTTTGTTGTAAGGGGAAAGAATACACTTTGCTGTAACGCTCCCTCTTCTCCTACCCTAGGTCCTTAGGATCTCTTTGCCAGAGAGGAGCTAAGAAAGAAAGGGGTGACTCAGAACTAGCTTCTCAGAACCTGGAGTGGGAACCCAGCTGGGCTGCAGGAAGTGTGGGGTCGGAATGAAAGAACCCCCCACATTCTTCCCTTTTAGTTCTGAGCAGCCTCTCCTCTGCTTCTGCTGATTTCAGGGCAGCTCCAGTCACAGAAAGGCCTCCACATAGATAAGGTTGAGTTCCTGCCATTACTACCTTCAAAGACTTGATAATTTAGTGGCATTTCAAAGGAGAGGTAAGAAATTTCCGGACATTGAAACATGCCCATGAACAACAATACTAGGCAACATACAGTATATTCCATTGCTTGTTTTGGTCCCACTAATTTCTCACGTGAACTTTTTCCTCTAAAAAATAAAGTCTCAAAATGACTCTGGGGTTCTGCATTTGGTCATCCAAACCCACACAGTGGAAGGGAAGAATGCTAGGAGCACAAACCACCACACCCAAGCTTCTCACCTGGATACTGTCCAGCTCTCTAGCTGCCCCTTTCTACCATGGACTTTCCTCTCCATCCCTGTTCTAACTGCGTGTTTCAGGTAGTGTTAGACCTAGATGTGTATCCAACCAGCTTCCACTCTTTCTCAATAGACTTCCTTGGCCCCCAGGGCCACTTCTGTTTTTAGACAAGCATTCCAACTCCTCTTAAGATGAAACCACACTCCTCATCTGGCACACCTAGCCTTTTGTAGTCAGATCATTCTTAATCTGTGGGTCTGTCCCCAAATCCTCAGACACTGATCAGAATGAAGCATTTAATGTACATAGCTATAACTCTCCTAGCCTCAGGACCTTTCTACATGCAACTCTTTATCAGTCTGAAATAATTTTCCCTATACTCCCAATTTAGCTGATTCCATCTGAAAATCAGTATAAAAGTAATCCCCCTTCCTTTAGCACTCTCTCTAGTCTAAGCATCCATCATCAATATTCCCACATCATTATTAAATGTTACATAATGGAAGTGTTACAGCTCTGAAGGGAAAGGTATCCCAGTAGTCAGGAGCCAAGGAATACCACAAAGTTATACTACACAAACAAACCTCACATAGATTTATTCGGAAAGAGGGCAACTGCTCTGCATGGGTGAGAAGCAGCAGGGAACTGAGCAGGAGACAGGCTTATACAGGGTTTTTTGGAGGAGGAGTTTTCCAGGGTGGGGATTGGTGGGATTTCAAGTCCTGGGCCTGGGGCAAGCCCAAAGATTGGTGAGTTTTCTGGCTCAAGGATTGGTAGGTTTTTGAAGTCAGGGATTGGTGGGTTTTGGTGAATTTTCAAACCTAGAAGTGAGCTTGGCCCTTTTACACTATAGCTATAGTATTCAACCTGAATTGTAATGATCAATGTTTCCATCCTTCACCTGCTAGTCAGGTTCTTTATTCATCTTTGTACCCAGTTCCTTCATAGACTAAGCAGGCAGTAATTGATGGCTGAGTAAAAGGCAGAAGGACTCGTGGAGGATATAGGATGTCAGAGACTGATAACATTACCAAATGATATTGTAAAGTGAGTAGAGATTGGGGATCAGAATGTTTAGACAGAAGGGGAAACAAACGACTTGAGTGTTTAAAGTCAAGAGTGGTGACAGCAGAGACTGGAAGCCAGGCATGGGGATGAGCCACCGTGCATTTGCAGCACTTGTAAGTTTAACAAGTGTTCCGGTGTGTTCACCAGCAGCGTGGGAGGGGAGAGGCAAACTCTGTAATCCTGGTACTGCAAAGGGATGTGAATAAGAGGATCAGACAAAATCCAGGAGAAGGCCCTGGGTGCAGACAGTAGAATCTGGGAAAGGAGACGATCAGTTTGTGTTTAGAGATACAACAGATAGCAAAACAACTGGAAGAACTTCGAGCTCTAGGCTCCATTTTGTCTCTGGGTGGCCTAAGCATATACAGGCCAGCAAGTTAGGACCTCACTTTAGCTACTTAAAATGCTAGGACAGAAGTCTAGTGATGATGCTAGTTTGTAAATCACTGTCATAATTTTTTTTAAAACGTTTATTTATTTATTTATTATGTATACAGTATTTGCTCTACATATATGCCTGGGCAGATCTCAGTGTAGATGGCTGTGAGCCACCATGTGGTTGCTGGGAATTGAACTCAGGACCTTGGGAAGAACAGCCAGTGCTCTTAACCTCTGAGCCACCTCTCCAGCCCCACTGTCATAATTTTAACAAGAAATGATCCCACTACCAAGTGGACCTATTCCTTCGTTTCCATTTTTGCCCTGTGCTCTGGAGGACGTGGCTATTCCTCGATTCCTCCATCTCAGCAGGACTTCTCTCTCACACTCTCTACAGTTGAGCCCATTACCTTTTTCCCACTTCTCACATTCTCCCTGTTTTCTAACTCTGAGACTATTTTAGTCCTCTGTTTCTCTTGAAATCATCACAGACATCTGTCTCTCTTGCCTTCCCCATCCGTCTGCTCCTCTCTCTCCCATTCCTCCTTTCCTCTC
Source organism: Lophiomys imhausi (assembly GCA_907164525.1). Lineage (NCBI taxonomy): Eukaryota > Metazoa > Chordata > Mammalia > Rodentia > Muridae > Lophiomys > Lophiomys imhausi. The sequence continues at coordinate 2,505,215 of CAJQZJ010033427.1, forward strand.
CTTACTCTCCTTCCAGTTGCCTTAACCAACCTAAAACTGCTTGGCTCTCCTCCCTTTCCTCTCAGTATCCAGAGCCTCTTTGTTAGATGTCTCCACCTGTTTTCAGCCTTCATAACCCTGAAAAAAGACAGATGAGGTCAGAATCGGTGGGGAGGGAAGGGAGAGAAAATTTCATTCATAACTGGCTTTCCAACTGAGAACAGCTTCATATGTGCGTGCATACAACATGTGCATATGTGTGTTTTCTGCAGGTGAGAAAACCAAACCCTGGCTTTTTCATGGAACATACTTGTGTTCCAATGTCTTAAACATCTAATGTATACAGGGATGGTACATCAGAAATCTCTATCTTTAGGCATGGTAGCTGGTGGTACCAGAGCTCTGTGAAGCTATCCTTTTATTTTCCAGAATACTACAACAGTTTTTTACCTTCCCAACTGATATGTTGGAGTGTAAACTGCAAGGGTCTTTGTTGATTAGGATTGAGAAAGAGACTGTAGGCTGAAATTAACAAGGTCCCTGGAGTAATTTATTAGTGTCTCTGGTATTTTACAGAAGAAAGACTAGAAGGTACTTATTCCTCCAGCTAAAAGACATATATTCAGATATATATATATATATCTGAAACCTCATTCACCCTCCTCATAGCTGTTCCTGCCTCCATTGGTTCTGCTTAAAGCATATGCAAGCCTTTTCTTTCTTTCTTATTCTTTTATCGTTGTTTTTGGGGGCAGGGTTTCTCTGTGTAGTCCTAGTTGTCCCAGAACTGGCCTTGAACTCACAGATACCTGCCTGCCTCTCTCATCTTCTGGGATGAAAGCCATGCAGCACCACCACCCAGCATATGCAGGCCTTTTCAGTTGATCTCAGCTCCTTTCTGCCATCTTGGTTTTTGTTTGCTTTTATGCTGATTCAGGGGAAGAAGGAAGTTGTAGGCAAAGCCTCCACAGCTCTCCCTCCACACACTCTCATCTCATATTTTTCTCTCTCATCTTCTACCAGAACCTGTTAAATTTCACACATGACAATCTTTGGCTCAGTGGAAAAAAAAATTTTTTTTCTTTGTTCTTGTTTTTCATGACCTTTCTGTTGCTCACCTCCTTTGGGAGTAAGTAGCCTGGTTCTCCTCACCTGCTCCTTTGATGGTGGTCTCTTCCTGTGACAGCCCCTTAGCTTTCGGTTCTTCCTTCCCACTGGAGTTTCTTTTCTTTTTAAATATGTAATGCTTCATAGTTTTGTGTGCCATCCTTGAGTAGGGGCCATGTTTATCTTCTCTGTATTATTTCTATTTTAATCTATGTGCTGCCAAAGTGAGCAAGATTCTTTACTCTCAGAGCTCTGAGAACTATCTCTAAAGTTGCCCACATCCCCCTGGGGAAGATACATAGAAAGGTTCAAAAGCCTGCGGGAATGTTTCTCAAACTGTAAATCATTCCATATGGCTGGCGCCAGCATGTGAAAGGAGGAACGACAAGAGGGAGCTAGGCCTCCAGTATCCTAAAGCAGAAGAATTCACATTGGATTGTGAGATCAGTAGAAATATCTGCTTCTCTAGTTCGATTTTATTTGTTTGTTTTTTCTTTTCTCTGTGTTTTGCCTAATATCTACTTTGATTTGTTTTATTTTGTTTGATTGTTTAGTTGGTTGGTTTTGTTTTTTTTAAGACAGGGTTTCTCCGTGTAGCCTTAGCTGTCCTGGAACTCACTCTGTAGACCAGACTGGCCTCAAACTCAGAGATTCACCTGCTTCTGCATCCCAAGTGCTGGGATTAAAGGTGTATGCCTTCATAAGTATATTTTTAACTTTTCCTTCCAATAGCTTATCTTTTAATCACATTTATAAAGCAAGCACTCTCTCTCTCTCTCTCTCTCTCTCTCTCTCTCTATATATATATATATATATATATATATATCAAGAGAAATGAGCAACTTTCCAAGTTGAGTCACATTTTCAGGTTCCCAGTCCCTTCCTCAGAAGGGTCTCATGGCTCCAGGTGGGGATGGTTTTGAACACTCCTTTGAGTCCTCACTAGATTACTCAAGATGTACAACTTGCTCATGACCTCATTCATTCTGCCCTGCCTGAGATGCAACTCTCTCCTCTTTTTTCTTGAGGGCATTCAGGAACCCCAAGAGCAGCAACCTCTACATTGAGAGGCCAAATTCCTGATGCTGAGGTGACTGGAAGGTTGTGAAGCAGACAGCTGGGCCAGCCCACACCAGAATCACCCACATGCTACATCTTTACAGCTGTTCTCAAAGTGTCTCTGAGAGAGCACCCTTAAAAGAGTTTGGAGATAGAGCTAGGTGAACACCCACAGAAACTGTAGGACAAAAATCTCTCCTCAGATATCCCAAGTCCCTCAAGTTCAGCTTGTTTGCTTTTAGTGATTTCTCCCATGGCCATAAAAATAAAAGTCACTCTAGTCTCTAAAGTAGGTCACATTGTGGGGGAAGGGAGCTGCTGAATGCAGATGTCAAGGAATTTTCACCCTTTTCCAAACCAAAAATAAAACTTGGAAACTGTCTGAAGAAAATGAGAGGTACAGCTTAAGAAAAAGCCAGGGAGAAAAAGGTGGGCGGGGCGTGCTTGCCCTAAATTCACTTGGCCCAGAGCAGACCTCGTGCAGAGAGCTTGACTCGGTGGCAGTTCCGCAGTTCCTCGCCCTGACTGCCCACTCCCCACAACCCTGGATTCACAAGCCCCTGGCTCACTTCCTGCTGGTGGGACTCTGGTACATGAAGCAAATAAAAGCTACCCTCTCCCTGTAAAAAGTCTCTATTGATCAATCAAAAAGAAGGGTGAGAGACAAGGCAAAAAGAGGTCTTTTGGATTTCTCCATCTAAGTTGTTCTGAGATTCATTATCTGTTCTATAAAGCAGCACACGCTGTTCCAGCAAAGGCGGGGGGGGGGGGGGGGGCAGGGAAGAAGCTGTGGAGCCTACGTGTGGGCTTCCCTGGCTTTGCCTCTCCTTTCCCGTATCTGGCCACCAGCCAAGCTGGCTTTCAGCTGCTGCTCCTGTTTCCAGGGTAGACTCCCCTACCCACCCCTGCTATTATGCTGGGACTGGGGATCTGGTGAGGCACAAAGAGAGGATGACAACTTCCAGCCAACACAGCTATGCCTGGATCTCCAGCATCCAGAGTTTTGGGAGACTCTGAAAGTCTCATGGTCAGGAAATATTAAGTTTTACCCTGTGTGGGCTGTCACAGTCCTGATCATAGCGCTCCTTCTCTGAGCTGTCAGACTCTTCCTCAAAGAGAGTGTGAGCACCCTCACAAGAGAGTGTGAGCACCCTCACAAGACAGTGTGAGCACCCTCACAAGACAGTGTGAGCACCCTCACAAGAGAGTGAAATGGCTTGGAAAGACCAGCTAGACAATCAGGAGCAGAGCGACCTGTAGCAAGGGGATGCAAGTATCTATGCTGTGACGGTCAGGATGATATCAGCAGTTAGAAGCAACTTGGAGAAGCCCCAATGGATGGCTATTTGGGGTTCAAGAAGGGTGGAACACAGGTTTGCAGAGTAGAAGAGAACAGTTTGGTTTGGTTTTGCTTTTCCTCTTCCTCAGAACAAGCAAGCTCCTTAGATGCTGCCCTGTATGTATGCAAGAACAAGCAGGTATAAACAGGACTTTCAGTTTATCCCTGAGTACTCAAAAAACTGAAAGGACCCTAGCCTTAGGGGCTGGAGAACCTAGCAGAGGCCCAACTGAGAGGAAGAAAGCAGAGAGCTGGAGCCAGAGTCAAACTTGGTTAAAGGAGTCAGGAAGGGACAGCTGATTCTCACCTCCCTCTTGTAAGTTAGGGATATGGCTTATGACACAGGCCTGGTGACTAGGTCTCAAAACACACAGAAAATGCTTATTAAGTCTAGGTTTCCCAGCAAGCATCACAAGCCTAGCCTGCACCTGAGTCACCTGCTAGAGATGCTCCATGATGATGCTTGAGAAGGCCAGTTGTTCTTCCTGCAGCTTCCACAAGCTGGCAGCCAGGACCCTTCACCTCTGTCCCTGAACAGACAGCATCCAGTGGTGGAGATGACTGTGGATCTGCAGAACGGGGGAGGGGGAGCTTTCAGGAATGCAATCCCTAGAGGCTTCCCTTTCTGTGCTTGTAGGATTCCAAAGGCCTGAGGCAAACCCCAGGATGCAGTCCAGCAAAGATGACTTGGGCTCTATCCCTCCGGGACAGAGACATTGTCAGAGGGTTTTTTGTTTGTTTTGTTTTGTTTTGTTTTTAATTTTTGAAATCTTCATTCCCACTGGGGGAGGGCAAGTGGCACACATGGGAAAAAACTGGATCAGGAAGGAGCCATTCAAGGAGATATGTATATTTTTCACTCTGCTTTCATATGCTTTCTCTATTGTAGCCTTAAGAAATATTACTGAAAGAGTCCAAGGGAGTGAGTTAAGATCGAAATGATTGTTAACATCAACTCTTCTTCTGCTGTTCTTTCTCCCACAGCTTTCCACTGGGTAGAACTTTTAATTTGAACAGTGGTTCAAAGGCTGAGAGACAAACTGCTCATTACTGGACAGAGTGCCAGGAACCCTGGGAAGCCAACCTCACTCCCCATCTGAGCACCACACCTCACAGTGAAGGCTCCTTTCATAATCTCTGAAGGTTGGATCATCAGCATTTCTTTTCATTTCATCTTCTTTTAGGAACTGCTGGGATAAAAGGGAGTCTAGGAGAATGAAAATTTCACAAACAAGACAAGAATAAAATATGTAGGACAAAAGACCAGGAGTCCTTTGGATATTCAGTGAACTGAACTAACTCTACTAAAAAAAATAATAATTATAAAGAAATAAATTGCTGTCAAACTCCATGCCACAGCATGAGGCTTTAGACCACAGCACACCGGCTCTAAACTACATCATCACACCAAGTAAGTTGAAGACACTCAGGTTAACTCAAGGATAACATGGGGCCAGTTCTGCCGTTAACTTCATTCCCAATACTAACATCTTTTAATCTGAGTATTTCACCAAAGAAGTTAAAAGGTCCAGTCCCCCAACTCCCCATTCTAAAACCTAATCTATCATCAGTGGAAGGAAGGGAAATCTGTGAGAAGCCACAGACAGAGAGAACTGAGCTTTTGGAGCCGCAGTTCAAGCTTTCCATCCTTAGTGGTCCCCCAAATACAAAAGACGATTTCTGAAGTGATGGTTGGAAAGAACTGAATTAAGTTCTATGGACTTTGCTTTCTATTAATGTCATCCTTCTTGGAGTATTTGTCTTTTCTTTTTCTTTTTTTTTAATAAGAAAGACCCTGCTCTATGTAACTCTGGTTGTCCTGGAACTTGCTATGTAGACCAGGCTGTCTTCAGACTCACAGAGATCTGCCTGCCTCTGCCTCACCAGTGCTGGGAATAAAGGTGTGTGCCCAGCCATTACAGTTTCGAACTGCCATGTGGGTGCTGAGTTTGAACCTGGGTACTTTGAAAGAACAGCAAGTGCTCTCAACCGCTGAGCATCTCTCCAGTGTGGCTTAAGAAACATTCTATTACCGGGTGTGGTGGCGCACGCCTTTAGTCCAGCAATCATGAAGAGGCAGGGGGATCTCTGAGAGTTCACGGCCATCCTGGTCTACAGAGTGAGTTCCAGGACAGCCAGGGCCGTTAGACAGAGAAACCCTGTCTTGAAAAACCTTTAAAAAAAGAAAAAAAGAAAAGTAAAAGGAAACATTCTATCCCAAGCAATTAGAGCTAAACATAGCTCTATGGTCTTTTTTTTTTTCCCCTTACTCATCACTGAAAGCATTTGTATGTCAACAAGAACTTTGTCCTTTGCAAGTTTTCACTCCCGTGTACTCCTCCTTCCTGAAAATAGAGCTGATAAAATGCAAGAAAGTTGAAGGCTTGGTGTGAGACAGACACAGCCACCAACAATACTGCTAGACCAAAGCTTCGTGCCTGCCAAATGTCCAAGAAACAGAAAAAAAGGACTCATATTCACTGATAGGATTGTCTAAAAATAGAAACCTCCTTCTCCTCCCCTACAAACCACGCAGTTCTTTTACCACAGCATCTGAATCACACACACACACACACACACACACACACACACACACACACACACACACA
>CAJQZJ010033427.1:2511317-2533201 GCA_907164525.1 Lophiomys imhausi
ACACACACACACACACACACACACACACACACACACACACACACACAATTCACTTCTATAGCAAAAACATCAGTCAAGTGCTTCCCAAGCATGAGGTATTTGCTTTGCTTGGGGGTCTATGTAGCCTTATGTAGTCTTGGGTAGCCTCGAACTGGAGAACCTCCTGCCTTCAGCTTCCTGAGTGCTAGGGATTACCTGCATGAGGCACCTCGCCCTGCAGTTATGAAGTACTTTCTAAGACCATTAACTTAGTAATTTTCACAACTTTGTGAGGTAACTACAATTATCAAAATTTTGTACTGGGGGTGGGGGGGAAGCAGATTTGAAACAACCCAAGTCCTCAGAGAAAAGTGGAAGGACTAAGGTATGAGAATACAGGCATCCTGGCTCCAGAGCCCATGCTGTTGTTACTCTGTTTCTGCAATAAATTGATGGTGTAAAGCCTTTCCCCAGCTTACATTCTCTATGCTAAGCAGACACAGGGTTCCATGGTTCATCTTTGCGCAAAACCAAGGATGAAGATGGAACTTGGTCTCATCTAAAACAAACATCCAGCTCTTCACACCAAATGTTACCCCTTTCAAATATAAAAGCACACTGAGACAGCTGTTCAAGCCTAACTGTATTCTAGCAACAGGACATGTCTGCAGAATTAAGGCCCTGGACACCTTCAGTTAAAGATCCACTTAATGGTTCCTTAGTAGTTATAATAGAGCTTAAGGAGCTAGTCTCTAAAAGGGAAACAAGGTAATTTAATAACACCCTGATTCAAGCATGGTTTATTCTATGTATATATTATTATGGTGATGGAGTAGAAAGCTGAGCTCCCTGGCTTAAAGAATCAGTCATACTCTTCCACAAAGACCAAAGCCTACTCAACCATGACAGAAAGTCATACAATTAGAACTCAACCTAAGGCCAAGGCATTGTATTTTATATGCTCTTTTTGTCTAAAGGCGATATGGCCTTTGCCTCTTTCCTCAGTTTCTCTTGTCTCTTAAGCATTCTATTTAGTTAGAAACTGGTGCCATCTTTTAAAGTACTAGCAATTAATTTTAAAACAGTGTCTAATTGGTTTCCTCTTAAGTACTGAACATTTCACATTAGACAGAATGGTCTCTTTAAACTGTCCTGAGTGTCTTGTTTATCATGACCAAAACACTTATGTCATCATGTAGGTGACAAGAACAAATCAGGAAGTTCTGCTAAATGAAAATTAAATTTACTCAACCCTCCTTGGCCTCCTTCCTTTTCTGGTTTGATACACATAATTTCACTTTCAACATTTGCTTTCTACAATTACAGTAAAATTTCAATCTTGACTTCTGGTGGAACACAGAGATGTGTCTGAGTATCTAGACAAGTCAGTCTCATTGGCTTTATGTTTGGTCCTAATGGACTTCTGAAGTAAGTTGCTGTCTAATCTCCCCCCACTCCACCCCCACTTAAACCCAAACACTGATCCATGGTCTATAAATGAACAAACCTGTTACTGAAACAAAGTTTTGGTGGAAACATTTGAGGACAGGAAAGGCTTCAAAACTTGGTGCTTAAAATTATTTAACATTGAAGATTCCATCTGATCAGACTATAGAAAACCTGGTTTGTGAGGCCTATAGAAAAGTCAGTTGTAATAGCAGGTCTCAAACGGCCAGTCATTAATACTATTCGTCCTATGAGATGAGGATGTATGTGAAAACCAAACCAAACCTTCAAATATGTCTCTCTTGATCTTACTCAAGTCAACCAACAATGTCCTGAGTCTGTGGAGGGCTGATATTAAGAACCACACCTTCCATTTCCCAACCTGGCTGCCCCTCCCCCCCACTTTGTTGGGATCCCAGACAAGTGATTACAGACAACCAGGCAGTGGAGTTGATTCAAAATATTTAATACGTGTTAGACACGTAAAGTTACATTTTTATACAAAAATCAATACAGAGGAGGAGAAAATACTGTACAAAAACCTTACCAGCTTCCCCAACCTTTATACAACAAAGACTGGAGTCACCGCATCTACAAAACCGTAAGGTCCTTCCACTTAGAGCTCGTCTGTAAACTTTTGTTTCATTAAACACTTTTTAAAAGCACTGTGTAGTAAGTTCTGAGCTAGAGCTTTTAAAAATATATCTTTTCTCTATAAACTCCGTATTTCCAAGCTTGAACTCTTCTGTTAAGTTCAGCAAGCTTTTTCCCCCCTGTGGGGAATTGAAGGTCCCTTAGTATTCTGCTTTCCCAGAGTAATCACGGGGTGGGGTAGAAGCGCTTCTTCTGTGCCAGAGAAAGGTGGGGAGGGAGAAAATAATACAAGTCTCTACTCCAGACGAACTCCCTCTAGTCTGAGGAAATCCTGTGAGGAGGAAACGCCACTCTGCGCCCCGGTGCGGTTTAGCTTTCATGAGAGAGGTGTGTGTAAAGTCCCTCTCTCCCCCAAGTACGAACGGGGAACTCCCCTGCCTCCAGCCTTTCGGCAGCTTCCTTTTCTGTGCCGCTGGCAGAGGAAAGTCCCTGTCTGCGCCCCCAAAGACTCAAGCCCCGGGGAAGGACTGGTGCATTCCAGAACCACAGAACAGCCTCAACACAAGACAAACTTTACACACCGACACACAAACAGATACAAAAGTTAACGCTCGATCGTCCGCTTCCAATAAGCCTCCAACTCTAGGTCTCCGGATGAGACTCGAGAGCCACGGCCCAGCCGGGCTGCCCCTTTCTGGGGCGCTGTGCTGCCCGGCAGCAACCAGTCTCCCCTACGCGCCCAGCGCCTACGGTGTCGGCTCGTCCTGGCGGCGGGGAAAGGCCCCGGCCGCATTTCCAAGACTCCCGCTGCTCAAGCTCCAGCCGCTCGGGCCCCGGCGGCTCAGAAGGCCACGATGGCTGTGCTCCAGGGGCTCAGGTCTCTCAGCACCGGCTTGTCGCAGCAGATCTGCCCGGGCTCGGCGGCTTCCGGGCCGCCCTCCTCCGCCTCCTCCTCCTCCCGGCCGCCCGCGGGGCTTTTCCGTAGGAGTCCCGAGAAGCTGGACCCGAAGATGCTGATGAGGTTTGCCACGTTCCCGGTCTCCATCTCCTCGTCGGGGTCCTCCTCGCCGGCGGCCGGCTGCTCCTCCGAGTTCCGGCGCGGCTTCTTGAGAGGGGTCGAGCCGGGCGCCGAGCAGCTGGCGCGGCCACCACCCACTCCCGCCGCGCCACGCTTCCTGGGACACGGGGCGGGTGGCACGGGGGACCCGTTCTCAGAGGACCGTTCCTCCCGGGAAGGGGGACAACCGCAAGGGCGGCGCACGGCCCGGGGGCCCTCGGGGCAAGCGTTCGAGTCGCCTCCCGCAGCCGCTGCGCGCGGACGCTCCACGCGGGGGGCCCAAGGAGCTGCCGCGGAGTCCTCCCCTTCGCCCCGGAGAGATTCCCCGGCACCGGCCACCGAGGCCACCGGTTCTGAGCTTCCCGCTCCCGGCGTGTGACACACCGAGGGGTGCTGAGGCTGCGGCTGCGGCTCGGGCTCCGGCCAGGCGGCGCGGGCGACCGGCGGGGGTGGCTCTCCCCAGCCGGAGGGTGGCCCGGCCCCCGGCTCCCCGGGCTGCTGAGGCGGCGGCACCGCCGGGGTCCCCGCAGGGCCGGCCAGGTAGAGGCCAGGGCACGGGTCGCTCAGGTAGACCTGGCGAGCGCTGCGCAGCACCAACGACACCAAGAGGTTCTTGTGCAGCTTGATGCCGCCGCGCTGGACCCGCGAGTTGTAGATCTTGCCCAGGGAGATGCTGACGATGCGGTGAGCCTCCAGCTTGAACTCCATCCTGCCTCCGCTTCTCGAGGTTGGCGCCCAGAAGAAGATGGGGTGAACGCTGGCTCGCCTTCCGAGGCTACGAGAGGAGTCGAAGGCGAGAACAGCTCCGCCTTTCGGGTGCACCCTCAGCGACCGAAAGCTCGGTGGAGAAAAGACCCGGTGACACGTAGCCCCCTCCTCGCCTCTTCACCCAAAGACACACACCCGTTCCCGGCTTCTCACTAAACTGAGCGCTGCCGGGCCACATCACGCCTTATATAGGATCCTCGAACGCCAATCACAAAGCGCCGCCAACCGTTCTGGGCGGGCCGATGAGACTCGTGCGCCGCCCCCCACCAATCGGAGGCAGAGGAGGAGCGCCAGGGCTGGTTCAAACGTTAGTCCCGCGGAGCGAGCTCTTAAAGGGGGCGATCGCAGGCGGCCCGAGGGCGGTAGGATTTGGGTTCCGAGGCGCCGGTGTGGTTGAGCGGAGCCCTCAGAACTGTCTGTAACTAGGGATTCCTGTTTGTGAGGTACCTTGGCAAACTCACTAGAACCGAACTATTGGAACTTTCATTCGTTTACCGTGCTGGAATCCGCTACCTAATAAAGTGCGTCTCTTTTCATGAGCAATGTCCAGCAGCTCATACTTGTAACGTCTGGTCATTCTTGGCAAAAATAGAAGCGATAGCAATGCAAGGCAGGGACAACCCTGAATGACAACCAGAACGAGGTGTTCGGGCTATTATTTTGGATTCAGCCCCTTTCCCATTAGCGTCACACTCCGCATTTGACTACAAATAAAATGGGAGGGTCTAGAAATTCCCAAGCTTCTGACTTATCAAGGAACACTATTCAAGTAGAAAGTTATTGCTTCTCACCGAAAGCTCATCTTTCACTCTGTTCCCCAGATTCTCAGTTGTCACATAGACTAAGTGGAAGATGTTACCTATTTCTCCACAAAGGTTTATTTATTTGTTTTTGTTTTGTTTTAAACACAGTAACTGACTAATCTATTCTTGGGAAAATCTAGTAAGTTCTAAAAATACAATTCGAGAAATCCTGTTTTCCCATAATGATGTAAATTTGTTTTGTGTCGAGCTAATAGTGTGGGGAAAGGTTCCTAGAGTTGTCCTGGCCAATCAATGTAGTTCACCCACTGAGTCTTATAAATAACAGGCAAAAGGGTCACAAGACTGTACTGGTGCCTGGTGACTTTGTAAATTACCTCATAGTCTTTTAGTTTCAAGTCTGAAAAGGAGAAATCACCTTCACACCCACTTTATTTTTTTAATTATTAATTTATTTTTTCAAGTTACATTTCGATCAAAGTTCCCTCTCTTCTCCCCCTCTGGTCTGGTCTCTCCCTTCCTTCCCTCTCCCTACCTTCCTCCCTCCCCCTTCCTCCTCCTCCTCCTCCTCCTCCTCCTCGTATGAGGGGAGCCCCCACGAATCAAATCCCCTCAGTTCATCAGTCACATGAGGGTTAAGAGCTTCCCTCTTATGCTGGGGTTTGATATGGCATCCCATCTAAAGTAAGGTGGTTCCACTAACAAGCAACAGGGTCCTTGGCTTACAGAAGCTTTTCATTTTCATGAGGTCCCATTTATTGATTGTTGGTCTTAGAGCCTGAGCTATTGGTGTTCTGTTCAGGACACCTGTCACCTGTGCCAATGAGTTCGAAGCTTTCCCCTACTTTCTTTTCTATTAGATTAAATGTATCCGGTTTTATGTTGAGGTCTTTGATCAATGTGGACTTAAGTTTTGTGCAGGGTGATAAATATGGGTCTATTCGCAATCTTCTACATGTTGACATCCAGTTACACCAGCACCATTTGTTGAAGATGCTGTCCTTTTTCCATTGTACAGTTTTGGCTTCTCTGTCAAAAATTAAGTGACCATAGGTGTTATACATACTTTATTATACAGATGATAAATGGCACCTCTCAAAGACAAGCGAAATTAAATTAAGCACAACGTACATAGAGTCTGTGTGAAAAGTTGTCCTGATATTACAATAGGGTTTGGCCAACCAATAACAAGCCTACCTCTCACTAGTATTGATTCTACATAAATACATTGATTAGAGAGCCAGCTCAAAATCAAGATGCCCTCCAATGTGATGGCTTGGGCCACTCTCGCTGCTATAAAAACCCATGGTTCTTCCCTTCTAGGAACTTCCAACCCACATAGAGAAGAAGAGAAAATAATTATAACATGTAGCAACAGCAGCCTATGTTCAGCAATAACAAGAAGTTCTTCTCCTCCATTTCTGTCTTTGAAAATCTTTTTTAAAAAGATATTTATTGAATATTGGGATCTGGGTCAGCATCTAGACCCTGACTGCTCGCCCTTAAAGCAACAGAGACTTCGCTCACCATTCCTCATGCTTCTTAAGAAGACCAGCTCAGTGAGGATCTAATGGAGCCCACTGCATCACACATGACTTATTCATGGGGACACAGAAAGTGTATATCGTCCTGGAGACTTACTGCCTCTGTCTGCTAACCTAGGCCTTGTCCTGGAAGCTTCTAACCTCCATACAATCTAATCTAGGCCTAGAATGTTTTCAGCCTCTGAGATTTACTGCTGAATAAGCTCATCCTTTCTAGCTCTTTCTCAACTCTGGCTGGCTGGTTCAACTCAGCGGTTCTGGTTCACACTCCTCTCTAAGCTGACCTATTCAATCTGGCTTCTCTCAGTTTCTCACTGAGTTACTCCGTTTGGCCTCACACTAACTTTGGCAATATAGTCTAATATTCTGGCTCCTCATTCTCTGGCTCATTCTGTCTTCACCTGTGTCTAGCTTGTTCTCTCTCTTTACCTTGTCTCTGTAAAACTCGCCAGGTAAAACTGCCTCTGAATTCCATGAACTGAACTGCCAGGAACTCAACTCCACGGCACTGCCTCTCAACTCACTGACTCAACCGAACTGACTGAACAGAACTGATTGAACTCAGAGATCTTCATGCCTCTGTCTCCTAAGTGCTGGGATTAAAGATGTGTACCGTCATGCCTAGACCTAAGATTTTCTCTAGCTGAAACTTGCCCTGTACCAAGCTGGCCTTGAACTCAGAGATCTTCTTGCTTCTGTCTCCTGGGATTAAAATAGTGTCTGTATTCCAGCCAGATCAACAGACTTAGAAGATCTTTTGATGTGGTTTATTGCCAGAGCAACCACGTTCTGAATTAAAATTCTTCTACATAAATATGGAAATAGTAGGGTTTCATGAGGATCCAGATTTTTTGTTTGTTTGCTTGTTTGTTTTTTGAGACAGGATAGTCTTGGCTGTCCTGGAACTCACTTTGTAGATCATGCTGGCCTCGAACTAACAGTGATCTGCCTTCCTCTGTCTCCTGAGTGCTTGGATTGTAGGCATGTAACACCACTGCCTGGCCCAGATATTTGTAATAAGGCTTTGAAGTATCTTGGAAGGGCCAAGGCCTCAGGCCTCTGTGGTGAAGCTTTGATTTCTGTAGAAACACAGTTGTGTTGAATGAATATCTTTTGTGTTTTGGTCTCAAGTATGGGATGTGGGGGTGCTTTGTCCACTGCTAAAAACTAGACTCGGAAAAGGGGCATGCAAAACATCTGGATGGAAGAGTGGGTGATGTTTTGCCAGCTGGAAACTGTCATATGTGGAGAGCATCCTTTGATGGATGAACTCCTTGAAGAGGCTGTGATCTTGATCAACAGAAAGTACATCGTGCAGAGGGCATAAGGTTGGCTAATTGGAGAACATCCTTGTGTGGATTTTTGTGGGGGTATAAATAGAAACCAAAAACCCCAGAAACACAAAGGGGCTTTTTGCTTGGCACAGCTTCTCACTGCTTCATTTCGAAATACTCCAGACGACGTTTTGCTGAATCTTATTGCTGCATTTGCTGTTGAAGATCAAGGCCCAGATTGCGCTGAAGAGGTCAGGGCCCAGATGGAGCCATGAGAGCTGGTGCTTCTTCGGCTGTCCTTGCTTGTGGTCCCCAAAACTGCTGCTGTTTCCTGGTTAACTGTGTCATTCCCATTGCTGCTTGTGCCTGTCCCTGTGTGTGCTGTTTTGGCTGGACTGCTGATGAATTGCCCCAAGGACCTATGACTAAAGAGGTAGGTCTACATCCTCTATTAATATCCTTTCTCTCGTACCTCAGGTCGGTGGGTTGACAGGGAGGGAGAAATTTTAATATTACAATAAGTAAATAGTTTAAAATAAATTTAAAGAAAGTAGACCTATACCTTCAGGCCTCACTAGACTCCCACAATCAGCTGGGGAAAATTGTGAGAACTTTTAAGTCACTATAAAAATAATGCTTGCCAAGAACAGACTAATGGGGTCAGAATCCCAGCTCTCCTTCTTACTTATTCAAGTGCACTTTGGAAAGCTATATCACCTCTCTTTGATTCAGTATTTTTCATTTGATTACTGAGATAATAATCGTGCCTTCCTTTTAGGACACTATGAGAACAAGACCCTTACTGCACATTTAAAACTCTTAGCATAGCCCTGGGCATATGGACACTATCAGTGCACATTAGTTATCAGAACATGGTACCCTACACTTGAATTTGGAGTGACAGGAGGGACCGGAGAGGGAAGAAATACAGATGAAAGTTTAAATAAGGAAAGTGTATATGAAGAGATACAGAGAGCCCCAGTAGAATCCACCGGCTCTAAACAGCAAACCGGGGATGAAGTACAGGAAGCATCTCCTTTGCCAGGTTGCCAAGGGTGAAGATAGGTAAGTCACATGCCTCAGAGAGGAGATGGGGCCGAGCGGAACTACTGAAGATTTCTCTGTAATAAGAGAACCACAGAGCCGGGCGGTGGTGGCGCACGCCTTTAATCCCAGCACTTGGGAGGCAGAGGCAGGCGGATCTTTGCGAGTTCAAGGCCAGCCTGGTCTACAAAGTGAGTCCAGCACAGCCAGGGCTACACAGAGAAACCTTGTCTCGAAAAACCAAAAAAAAAAAAAAAAAGAGAGAGAGAACCACAGAATGGAGTCTAGAACAACCCGTACACAGGTGACCATTCAAATTTGTAATGAAGATTCTGTGAATGTTTAGGCCAGGGACTATTGAGAAGGCCTGACAGAACTAGAGGGAGTGGGGAAAAAAAAAAGACACAGAGCCATGGAGATGACTCTGAATAAAATGCTTGCTGTGTGGACACGAGGACCACAGTTTGGATCCTCAGCACCCACGTAGAAAGCCAAGCCTAGTGGTACTGGGGAGCAGAAACAAGTGGCTTCCAGAGGCTTCATTGGCTTGCCAGTCTAGCCGAAGGCAAGCTCCAGGTTCAGTGACAGACCCATTCTCAAAGAATAAGGTGGAACTCCAGCACGAATAGGGGAGAAGTTCATGGGGCCCCACTCCAAGCTGAGAAACTTTTGGCAAGTCGTAGCTGCTAAAGGAGGAAGAGTCTTTAACAGTATGCCCCGTGCTCCTGTGGTTGCCTGTGCCCCAGTGGGTGACCCTGAGCGATACGGACAGCGCTAATTGGACTCGGTGGGTTAAAGAAGAAGAAGAGGAAGAAATATGATGATAAAGTTAGGTGGAAGACATGAGAGCTCCAGGAGGAGTCGGAAGGGGTAATGGGGGCTAGATGTGATCTGAATCCATTGTATTTGTGTATGAAATTACCAAAGAAAAGAAAAAGAAATAAAGTAGGTGGAGCGTGACTGAGGAAGTTACTTGACTTTGGCCCGCATATGAACAGGCACAGGTGAGCACACCTGCACACACACACACACACACACACACACACACACACACACACACAAATATAAGAGACACAAGGCTCCAGGGATGCAGCGATGGTTTGGGATGCGGCCCAGTACGCACAGGTTGCTGGTGGCGCCTGCGAAGGCTCTCTGACCCACGTGAGCAGAAGTAGCCCATCCTTAACCACTGTATTCTCTACACCCCATCATGGCTGCCTTCATCACTTTCTCCTTCCGTGCCCAGTCCCCTCCCAGCTTGTGCCCTCATCAAAGTCAGGAGACTGTCTTCATTTGTCGCCAGGGGATCGTGAAAATACAGAATGAGTGATGGGACGGTGGCACTGACCATCAGAATAGGTGCCGAGGCTCTTCCAATGTCAGGTTATGGAAAGCTCCCGTAGGACAGGCAGGGTGGCAGGAAAGGGACACTTATAGAACTGAGAAAGATGGGCGTCCCAATGTTTTAACAGTTAGGGTGGCCACGGTAGAACATCGTAGAGGGGTTCCATATGTAGTCTCTCTACCAATCATAAGGCCCACCAAGCGCTGTGATGGTCTGTTTATGAGGTCATAAATAGGTAAACTGAGACTCTGAGAAGTGAAGTCAATTTCCTAAGGGCGTTAAGTTGTGAGTTGGGATGGTAGAATTCAAACTTGAGGGTTTGAGGTTCCGGATTGCAATGCCTGGATCTACCTCTTTCTCTTCAGAGAGCTATTTCACCTCTAGCGAAAGGGGGGAACCTCATCCTAGTCTCATGCCTCAGTCTCCTGTGTAAAATGGGACTGGTGAAGATACTTGAGTCGCTGGGTATAGGCCCGTAGCACATGTAAGCACTTATTAAAGCCTTACCTGTTGCTATGGTTATCGTTTTTATTTCATCAAGGCCTAGCACTTCACAGGAGTTTAGTGAATGTCAGCTAGCTTTGCAACTGTGCTTCTGCAGTTATTGTCAGCATTTCCTATAGCCCCGAGCTCACAGAATGGGCTCCAGAAGCTATCTCCCAAGGGACCAAGCATTTGTGATCAGGAAGCTTCTACTACCAAAAAATAAAAAAAAAAAAAAATGGGGATACAGTGACTATTGAGCAGGTGAAACGTGACTAGTACAACCGAAGATACTAAGCATTTAATTTTATTGACTTTAATCAATTTGAAGATGAAAACAGAATGTGTTTCCTTCTTCCCTGAGAATCCAATTACTGTGTCATATTTTTTGAAACTTGAAGTGATATGTGTGACAGATATAAAATACACAGTAGGTTTCAAGAACTTAGTTTCAAAAGAAAATGTAAAATGTCTTGTTAATATTATGATGGCAAGGCACAGTTAGTGGTGCATACCTGTAATCCCAGCACAAGTGCTCAGGTAGTTTGAGGCAGGAGGATCAGTAAAGTTAAAGGGTACCCAAGACTAAGACCCCGGTCTAAACAAACAAAATTCTCCCCCAAATCACAGTATCACAGGATAGAATAATCTAATAATATTGTTATGATAGTTATGTATGGAAATATAGCCAGAGGCAGGCGGATCTCTAAGTTCAAGGCCAGCCTGCTGAACAGAGTGAGATCCAGGACAGCAGGGCTACACAGGAAAACCCTTGTCTCAAAAAAATCAAAATCTTCCACCCTGAAAAAAACCCCCAGCTCATTGGGCAGAAGAAGGTGAGGAAAAGCTACAACACTAGAAAAATGGAAGTCTACATACCTGGATATAGTAACACATAAACTATCCTACCAGCATTTTAACTCAAAATACAAACGTGCCAACAGGGTATGGTCACACATCCCTGCAATCACAGCACTCTGAAGGTGGAGGCAGGAGGATTGAAACTTTAAGTTCTGGGGGCTTAAATGGCTTCCCATGACTGTTGTAACGGGATTCCAGCTTTCTGGCCTGTTTTCTAGAATCCTAGGCAATGCAATGTCAAAGACAACTTGCCGTGACAGTGGATAGAGCTGAAGCCCGATAACTACCCTGGCAGTTCTCACAGACTATGTCTGGGCATAGGGAGGTGGGAGGTGCTCCAATTCTTGCGAAAGTGTCTAGCAACCATCAAACCATGACTGCACACTAGCATCCCCTGGGGAGCCCTTCAACATCCGTCACCCAGACCCTACCAGATCCATTAAATCAGAGGCTCTGTGGTGAGGCTCGAGGGTGTCACAATTCTTCAAAGTCCCCTAGATAGTCATACAGTCTAGGCAGTGAGAACAAGTAGCTAAGAGGGTTGTTCTGGATCAGATCTAATATTTTAGGATTCTTCAAATCTACTACTCTGAAAACGCAGACACTCCATCTGTATCCCAGCTAAATACCCCTCTTCAAGAGTAGAACTCTTTGCTGAGGCAGAAAGATTGATATGAGTTCCAGGCCAGCCTGGATGTTAGTGAATTCCAGGCTAACTTGGACTATGGTGTGAAACCCTGTCTCAAAAAGTCTTTCTTCCAGGAAGCCTCCAATGCCCATTGGTGTTTATATTCTACTGGCTTGTCCCCGTCCCACCTCTATCTCTGTGTGTGTGTCTCTCCCTCCCTCCAGTCATTTGTTACTTAAAACCATCCTCGAGTGATAACACATGCCTGCTTTGCATGCTTTTTTTTTATTCCTGTATTATACATTCAACTGTTTTATGGACACATTTATTTCCCCTGACCATTATAAAGTGCTGGAGGATGGTATTATGGACCCCAACTCCCTGTTTACAGATGTGTGGTTTTTATTACAGAAAAAGTAACAGGGCACCTGCTGCTGGTTCCAGTCAATGTTGATTTCAGGTCAGTGATATGCAGAAAACCCAACTGAGAATTAATACCTTATTTTTCAGCCAGTAAGAAAATCTGCCCCACCCCTCTTGCTCTAAGTGCTGTAACCAATAAGGACCTGTTCTAATTCACCAGTCAAATCCCATTTAGATCAACACAGCTGATCTCAATTTGAATATGAACACTCATTCAAAAAAATCCCAAGTCTCCAACCATCTCCTCCTCATTTTGACTAAGCAAATTCTGAGTAAGTATTTATCTATACAGACATTCCCCTAGTATAAAAGGAAGTTTCAGACCTGCCATCTAACCCAGAGCATGTGTGTGGATTAGTGGGCATACATTTATAAGGTACTTTGAGCTCTTTTGAGGGCAAATAATTGTCATACAGGTGAAGCTATCATCTCCTTCCCTTTACCACTATCCGTTTATAAATGGTCCTCGCATCCAACTTCTCAGTTCATGAAAGAGAGAGAGTTCCTTTCAGTGTTCCCTTAAACTAACAAAAGACCTTTTTTAAGGTTCCAGGTAGGAGCCAAGTACCATGGCACCCCAGGGTAAGGAGGAATTGGAGGCAACCTGTACTTCAGAGAGAGATCCTGTTGAGAGACCAAAAGGGAGAAGAGAGAGAGTTAACAATCATACATCCGCCGGGCAGTGGTGGCGCACGCCTTTAATCCCAGCACTTGGGAGGCAGAGGCAGGCGGATCTTTGTGAGTTCGAGGCCAGCCTGGTCTACAAAGTGAGTCCAGGACAGCCAAGGATACACAGAGAAACCCTGTCTCGAAAAACCAAAAAAAAAAAAAAAAAACAATCATACATCCTCCCATTGCTTCACATGAGAATCGGTCAAGGAGAAAAGAACTGGTTGGTGGTAACAACGTGTGGTGCTTCTCTTTTAAGAAAAATAAGATTGTGTTCCTGTCCCTGCCCCCTTCACTAGCTGACCTAATGCTTAGAAAGTTTCAGAGTCCCGGAGGGCCTCTGAGGTCAGAGTCCCCAGTAGCTTTTAATCAGTTTATGTCACTTTGTTTGTTTTTGAGTCTGTTCCTGCCCTGGTGGAGTAAATGTGTGTCGAAGGAGTGTTCAGATGAGTGGGACTGGGTGGGATCACCGAAAGATGTGTCAGGAGTGGGGGTGGAGCCTGGGTGTGCTTGGTTAGTCCAGTCACAGCGTGAACAAATGTGATTTTCAGAAAGTCCCCAGCATCTACTTTTCCATTACCGTGAGTATTTGGTTTGGCTGATTTTGCTTTGCTCTGGTTTTTGTTATTGTTTTGGTTTTTGAGTCTTATAAGTGATTTTAAAGATTTTTCTTTTTGTTGTTGTTAAATTATGTCTCTATGGGGAAGTGGGTGGGTCTCTAACAGTGAGTACAGGTGCCTGCTGAGTCCAGAAGAGGATGTCTGATCTGCTGGAGCTGGAGTTATAGGCAGTTATGAGCCACCTGCCATTGACCCTGGGAACCAAACTTGGGTCCTTTTCAAGAGCAGTACTAGCTCTCAACTGCTGAGCCATCCTCTCTCCAGCACCATGCACGATTTTCAAACTATTTTTGATTAGTTCCTGGACCGATATTAAGTTTGTTGATGTTTCTATTAGTAAATGGGTTTGTTTCTTTTTTAAAGAGACTATGTGTCTGTTTGTGCCTGAACAGTCAAAAGAGCCCCTTTCCCTTTCTCATTCCCTCTCCTGGACAGGAGAGAAAGAAAGAAGGGAAGGGTATGCTTCATTCTTTTTTCATGAGAGTGGAAGGATTTGACAAACAATTAACAACCCTCCCTGTTCAGCTGCTGTTTCCCAAAATAGCATCTCCTTTGCTGCCAGGGTAGATGGGCGCCTTCAGGGGAGGAAGACACAAAGGTGCCCTCTTTATGAAGCCTGAATGTCTGCAAGATCTTAAAGGCAGAGGAGAAACCCAGGGGATTAAATTAGCAGCCAGCCCAGGCTCCACCTGGACGGGAGCTAGATAATAGACTTTAAAGACAGGAAACAGCTTGTGCTCCAAAATAATAATTTTCAAAAGCAGCGCACGATGGATGCTGAGTTTTCTACGCCATCACCTCCCACCTCCGCCACACCCTTAGTTCATCACATCCAAGGGAATCGGCCTTTGAGACTTGGCTGCGTGAATGAGCCAAGTCCTCTGGTATTCCTGCGATTCTGCTCCACCTCGCCCCCATATTTGGAAAGATCGTCACAGCCAGACCTTTTAGAAACCCGATTCCTAGTTCCAGAAATTGCTCAGCACGGGGTGGTGGAGGGGTGGTTTGAAGAGAGCGGATTAAGGCTGGAGTTACTTTCTCCTGCAGCCTCTGGCTGGCTTCTTTTTCTCTCCATTGCATTTTCTCTTTCATGCCCGCCATTTGTCCCTCGTGTTCTTCATTTTCCCTGAAAGACTGCTCCCCGCATTCCCACACATCCATGTGTTCTGCCAGCCCGGGCTCTCTGGGGTCCTGAAACGTCGCCCGTCACCGGTCAAGGATGTGGATAGGAAGGGAAAACACACGCTGCGCTAAACAAAGGGAGCAACCAGCAACTCACCTTTGAGAAGGTCAGGAGCCTGAAGATAAAGGAGGAAGGTGGAAAAAGGCGAGGACCAAACTATTACCCCGGCGGATACAAAGATTAAACATATCACACTGGATTCTGGGCTTTGCTGTTTTATAATTTCCTTCCAAGTATACCGAAGAGGAATTAAAGCAGCGAAGCATGTTCTGTGAATTAACTTGCCACCAACCTCAGCTCCTGGAAACATAGCCCCATGTTTTGCTCGCATTTTTAATGCTACAGTGACATATTATTTCAAGGCTGTGTCCCTCTGGACCACGGCTTCTCTGAGGCCAGGAGGCAGGTCTGGTGCCGGGTTTGTGTCTTCAGTGCTTAGCACCTTGGTCCATAGGAGGCACTCAAGTGCTGAAAGGGTACTTGAGGTTGGGTGGGTGGATGAATAGATGGATGGACGGATGGACGGACAGATGGTAGAGGAAAGTATTGGAATATTTATGAAGCATCTCATTTTCTCCCAACTATCTATTAGAGGGAATATATTATAAAATTGGGAAATTTCCTCTTGATAGATGGGTAAAATAGAGAAATGATACAATTAACCTTGGCAGTCCAGGAAGACCTGCTCCTTCTGTGACCTCTCCAACACATAGTGTTTCAGACAGTTTGCACAGAATTACAGTCGGCACATGAAAGTTGAATTAATGATTCAGGAGACAAAAATAGAAGGAGAAGCAGTATGCAGAGGTGCAAATAGAAAACATTTAATAAGGTCTTTCCTTGCTTTGTTTTGGTTTTGTCCTTTTGTCAGGGTCTCACCATGCAGACCTGGCTGGCTTACTCTCAGTGTGCAGAGCAGGCTGGTCTTGAACTCACAAAGATCCCCCCTCTCTCAGTCTTCCAAGGGCTTCGATTAAAAGCATGCACTACCAGTGGGTATGAACGTATGAAGGGCAGAGGTGGCATTCAACCCACACATGGTTGTGTGGATGGTCTAACTGTGGGGTAGCTCACCCTGGGATCTGTCTCACAGCTGTCTTTAAGGTCATTCTTTTATTCCACCCCCCTCTGCTCATCAGCCCTTGGGAAAAGAACAACAAAAAAGCACAGGAGAGCTGAGATTTACATAGGCCAGCAGCTTTACCAAGTTCTGAACACAGAAAATGCCTAGGAGGTATTAAGACGGGCAGTTAATTGGTTGGCTCCTGAGTGTGCTAATCCTGAGCAAAGCTGTGTTAGTACCTCATTAGCACATTATTCTACTGACTATTATTCTCTTGCAGTCCTGTATCCATTAGAATCCTGAGCATTTCTGGAGGTTGTTCTATGGAAATCAGGTTGTATTGACTAGAACTGCAAACGCAGATCCTTGTCTCAAAAGCCTGTATTTAGGAAAATTGAGATTAAGAAAAGATAAGCTTGTAAACATGTGTGTGAAATACTGAGTTTGGTCCTTCTCTGATCAAAAAGCTTGCTTCCAAACAGAACATCGTCAGGGATCCTTGCCTTTCAGATCAGGGAGTCATGAGAGCAAAGGTGACCAGCCAGCATTATAATCCAGCTTCCTTCCAGCTGTGCTGGAAAGGCCCCGGGTAACCAGCAAAGGACGAAATGCTCCTGTAACCACACACTTGGCACCATGCTCTGGAAGGAGGAGGAGGGAGGCTGACTGTTTAGATACTGCCTTTGGGCTGGCTAGGTGGTTCAGAGGGTAAAGCATTTGGTGTGCAAGCTTGAGGATCTGAGTTTGGATCCCCAGACGACATAAAAGCCAGGCTTGGTGACAGGTACTTGTAATCCAGCACTGGGGGACAGCAGACCCAGGCATGAGTGTGTGTGTGTGTGTGTGTGTCCAGTTTGTCAGCTAGCTCAGTAATCTCCAGGTTCAGAGAGAGAACCTCTCTCAAAATTAGACAAAGAGCAACCGGTGACAACACCTGTCCACCTCTGGCTTCTGTGTGCGTAGGCACACACACACATGTGCACACATGCATGCACACACACATGCAAACTCTGCGCTGCCTTCAATCCCAAGTTACCAGCCATTCTTTCACATCGGAGCTCGTGACCTCATGGGTTTTCCAAGGCCTTGGGTTTTGTTAACGTATTTTCTGTGCACTTTCTTTCCCCTTTACTGTGCTTTTATATTTTGAATATGAAATATCCCCCATAGGATCAGAGACTAGGGAGGGGTTTGATTGCCAACTGAACCCTGAGGACTCTGACCTAATCAATAGGAACCCACTGGTGTAATTAAGGGGTGGTTTAAGAAATAGGAGGTTTGAGGGAGCAGATCACTGGAGCAAATTCTAGAATGAGGTATCTTGTCGCCTCTTTATTCTCCTCGCTGTACAGGCTCTGCTGCGTGTTTCTTGTGCCGTGATATCTTTCTCACCTCAGGCTCAAAGTAATGGATCCAGCCAAACATAGAGTGAAGCCCCTGAAACCACAAGCCTTTCTTCCTTTTAAAATATGCCAAAGTGTTTTTGTTACAGACACACACTAACAACTAAGGGTAAGATCAGAAAGGGCAAAGTAACCCAAATCAGCTACTTTTCTCATTGCTGCAACCAAACATCTGAAAAGAAGCAACTTGAGGGGAGGAAGGGCTACTTTGCTTCAGTTTGAGGGTCTTGTCAGTCCATCACGGGATGGCCTGGAGGCTGGAGGATAAGGCTGCTTGCCCACATCTGGGAAGATCAGCAAGGAGAGAAAACAGAATGCCTGAGCTCTGCTGACTTTCTTGTTTTACTCAGTCCAGGACAGCAGCCAATGGGATGATGCGGCCCATGTTGAGGGTTGGTTTTCCCCTTTCAGTTAATCTTCTCAAGGAAACAGGCTCAAAGTTACACCCAATGGTTATGATTCCCTAATGCCTTAGGTGTTTGCTAATTCAACAAATTGGCAATGAAGATCAGCCCTCACAGCTCATTTTCCTAGAATATGGACAGGCTATGCAACAAGGAGAGAGCTGGGGCTGAGGCTTTTTTTTTTTTTTTTTTTTTTTTGGTTTTTCGAGACAGGGTTTCTCTGTGTAGCCCTGGCTGTCCTGGACTCAATTTGTAGACCAGGCTGGCCTCGAACTCGCAAAGATCCGCCTGCCTCTGCCTCCCAAGTGCTGGGATTAAAGGCGTGCGCCACCACTGCCCGGCTAGGGGCTGAGGCTTTTAATGTGCAAAAAGAAGCTTTGGATATTTCCCCTCTACAGCCAGGGAAACTGGACAAAAAAGGGGGAAATTCTAGGAAAGACCTAGTCATGACCCAACCTTTAATAACATGGCCTCTGCCCCTAAAACATGCTTAGTTAGAATGGCACATTCCTCTGTGTTTTCCCTAAGGGATCTTAAATACCAGTGCCCATTGCTGGCACTTTATAAATGCTCAAAATACTTGGTGGATATTGTGGAACATACCTTTAATATCAGCGTTCACGAGGTAGAGGCAGGTGGATCTCTGTGAGTTTCAAGGCCAACCTGGAAGTCCACTACACAGAGCTCTCCAGTGCATCCAGTGCTACCTAGTAAGGCTCTGACTCAAAAAATAAAACAAAGAACAACAATAACACACACACACACACACATAGAGATACTTGACAAATGAATTTTTAAAAAAAAAATTTGAACATACAGTTTCTATTCTCCTTACTCCCAAATCCACTTTGACCATTTCAGAATGCTACAAAATGACATCAAAAGCCAAGAAAGGGCATTCCACCGAAGAAGGACCGCTCAGCGATATCTATTCCTGGCATCTCCTGCAGGAGAAATGAGTGAACTCAGACTGAGGGCAGATTAGGCAGTTGGGGGTTTTCTGGTAACCATTAAGAACAAGCTCTTCAGCAGAACACTTAGGTAGTTGACAGAATTCCATCTGCAGAACCATGCAGAACAATGGGAGTGTAAGGGAGAGAGGATGGCTAGCAGCCTGCTCTTGAAATTATGACGGTGAAGATGAGGAAAGGCCTTGAATAGAGAGACAATTCTAAGAACTTCTGAGAGGTTCTGCAAGCTGAAAGGGATTATCAGAGGATGGGTCTCCACACACAGTGAAGCTCAAAGATAAGGAGAAAGATCAGCCCACGTCAACATCCCTGTCATATTTAATCTTTTCAATAACATGTAAAAGACCCAGGGCTGGAGGGGAATAGTAATGCTTATAGATATACTATTATATAATGGGACCACTTGAGGATACAAGGCTAAATGAGATAAGCTAGGCATTACAAGAGATTGTGCTTACATAGAGGAATACATCTGTAGTCAAACTCACAGAGACACAATGTACAGTGGTGGTTGCCAGGGGGGCAGGGAAAGAAGATGGGGAGTTGGTATTTAGTGGACAGTGTTTTATTTTTCCAAGTTAAAAAAATCCCTGGATAGGGGCTGGAGAGATGGCTCAGCAGTTAAAACCACTGGCTGCTCTTCCAAAGGACCCGGGTTCAAATCCCAGCACCCACATGGCAGTTCACATCTGTTTGTAATTGCCAGGCGTGGTGGTGCACACCTTTAATCCCAGCACTGGGGAGGCAGAGGCAGGCAGATCTCTGTGAGTTCAAGGCCAGCCTGGTCTACAAAGTGAGTCCAGGACAGCCAGGGATACACAAAAAAACCCTGTCTTGAAAAAAAAAGCCCTAGATATTGGTTCTACAACAGTCAGAATGATGTACTTACTATTGCAGAACTATGTTCCTTAAAATGGTTAAGATGAGCCGGGCGATGGTGGCGCACGCCTTTAATCCCAGCACTTGGGAGGCAGAGGCAGGCGGATCTCTGTGAGTTCGAGGCCAGCCTGTCTACAGAGTGAGTCCAGGACAGCCAGAGCTGTTATACAGAGAAACCCTGTCTCGAAAAACCAAAAACAAACAAACAAAATGGTTAAGATGGTGGATTTTGTTATGTATTCCTCAATCAAAAACAAAAGCAGACAACAACAACAAAACCAACCTTAATAGGGAGCTTAGTTGATAACATATCTGTCATGCAAGCACAAGGACCTAAATCTGGACTCCCAACACCCATGTAAAAGCCAAGCACAGGTCCTTTCACTCCAGTTTGAGGAGACAAAGCAGGTTAGATATTTTGAACTCATTTGACAGGCAGCCTGGCTAAATTGGAGGGCTTTCAGGTTCAGTGAGAAACACTATCTCAGAATGTAAGCTGGAGCTAGGTCAAGGAAGACACCCGACATCACTCACCTCTGGTCTCCAAATGCATCCACACTAACATGCGCCGTACACACAGCCCTCTAGGGAAACAGCAGGGGCAGTAGGTGAAGGAATCAAACCCTTGGCTTCCTTTCTGTAGAATCCCTGCCTTTTCTTGGCACATCCATCTCTGTGAGGCTGAAGCACTAACAGAGAAAAAGTATAAATGGTTGAGAGAAATCTTGGGGGAATCAGTGAAGATGGGATCTGAGGCCTTAGGCAAAGGACCCACACACACTGCTGAGACTGAAGGGGGAAAAGTAAGAGGATAGGATGCAGTCCCATTTATGGCCGGGAGTGTAAAGGTACTTCTGAGAACCTCCATTGTCTTTATGAACTTGAAAGCGGGGGGGGGGGGGCGGGGGGGGGGGCCCGGGGGGGACTACAAAAGAAGGAGAGAAAAATATTGGGATAGACCCACCAAGTTAAGTTTTTTAGGTATATGCCCAGCAAAGCTCAAGTTTTGGCCATAGTGCCTAACCATATATGTAACTAAATTCAATGAAGAACCGCTCATAACAGAGTCTGAAGTTATCTGTTTCTTCAGTTGACTGGCATGGGCCCGTTAAAGAAGTGTTAAGCAGGGTGGTGGTGGAGCACAACTTTAATCTCAGGAGACAGAGGCGGGCGGGTTTGTCTCTGTGCGTTTGAGGCCAGCCTGGTCTACACAGCAAGTTCCAGGATAGCCAGGGCTACACAGAGAAACCCTGTCTCAAAACAAAACACAAGGCAAAGAGAAAGAAAAAAGAAGAAGAAAAAGAAAGAAGCATGAGATAGACCCATTACAGGATGCAGCAGTCTCTGTCTGAGAAGACAAGGCTAGGCAGTCTTTTTGAGCTTCTGCCTAGCACAAGGGCTTTTGGACCCAGGGGCAGATGACAGTCACCTTGGGTGCAGATGGCTTCAAATCATGAAAGGAAGTATCAAGAGCCAGTCACTAACCACTCTGGGTTTTTTTTTTATCTGCAAAATGTCAACAGCTTCAAACATTCTCCAGACAAATGACCTTTTTGTCCCTTCAGCATTTCTAGAAACAAGGTCTCATGTAGCCCACATTAGCCTTGAACTCACTATATAGCCAAGGCTGCACAGAGTGACCTTACCTTTTTACATTTGCAGGGACAAGGTATGAGAGAGCAAATTCCCCCACATTCTTCCCAGTATTTGTTCTCATCTCATTTTTTTTTCTTCATTTTTAGCTGTTTTTATTGATGTGGAGTGATAGATACCATTTCCCTAGTGACTGGAGATGTTGGAAATATTTATATTGGGCTATGAAGTTTATCATTGGTTTCAGTGCTGCTTTTGGCAAATGATTTTCTTCTCTTCAAGCCTTAACTTTCTCAGCTGTTGAATGAGAGAATTGAACTGAGTGATACCCGGCAGGCTCTGCAACTCTTCATACCCACATATTCCTAAATCCATCCCAGGTGAGTTCCTTTGCAAGGTGACAAGCTTTCCATTCTCCCTTTAGGCATCATTAGCCCTATCTGCCAAGAACTGACAAGCAATGCATCTTACCGGTGAGCTTTGCTGACGTTTCCATGAAAAGTGCAGGAACTTCATTTGACCCTTTAAGCCTTATTCACCACTTAAGTCCCATCATCATAGGTTGAACAAAAAAAATTCTGACAAATTTTCAAAAAAAATTTATTAATTTTCTGATGCACTGAAAAGATGTTTGAATTCCTTTGTTCCCAAGGTCACAGTTTTGAGTAGGTGGGAAGCTCATTATTTTGGTCAAGCATCATTTGAGTGCCTACTAGGTTTTGTTCTGGAAAAGGCACAGTTAGTTGTCTGTGGAGAAAAAGATTGAGTTTGGTTCATGCTCTGCCACTTACTGTGTATATTTTAGTTCACTTGTCATTACTATCATATAGTACCTAACATAAGCTACACACACACTATTACTATAATATTACAGTATCTAAAGCAAGCTGCA
>CAJQZJ010033427.1:2533211-2567227 GCA_907164525.1 Lophiomys imhausi
CACACACTATTACTATAATATTACAGTATCTAAAGCAAGCTGCATATATATGTGTATATATATATACACACGCACACATATACATACACAGTCTATCATATAGTGCCTAAAGCAAGCTACATATATATATATATGTATATGTGTATATATGTATGCATATATATGGTCTCACAATCATACAATATTTAAAACCTATATATATATATATATATATATATATATATACTCATATACATATGCACACACACTCATTTTGTAGCACTGGATGGACTGGAACTCAGTATCTTCCTATGTAGACCAGTCTGGCCTCAAATTCACAGAAATCTGCCTGCCTATGCCTCCCAGGTGCTGGGATCCAAAGCATGTTCCACCATAGGTGGCTGGCAAGCTACTTTTGAAAAAAGGTTCAATCAAGGCTTGGAGGTTCAAGGCCATGACTGCTGATAGAACTTGGCTCTGTGAGGCTCCTATGGTGTAATTATGGGGACATGTGCAGGAGAAAGAAATTATATGGCGAGACAGGAAGCCACAGAGACCATAGCCAGGACCCTAGCAGCAATACACACCTAAACCCTTCTGAAGACACACCTCTGTTTGACCTAAGTCTTTTGAAACTGCCTTCCTGGGGACCACATTCCTCATACATGAGCCTTTTAAGAGGCAAACACCATCCATCCAGACCATAGAAACGTGTGATCTTGTCAAGAAATTTAACTTAAGCAGAATGTGACCATGATATCTGCTGACGAAGTTGTCAGAAAGTGACCATATATATGGGAAATGCCGTGTTCAGAACAAGCACTGAATAACAGGCAGCCATAACCACGTGAGACAGCCTGGGCAGTCTCTGCAGAACACACAAAGGAGATTACATAGCAAGTGCCATGCCCTGCGCATGCTTTCACATACACGTGCCCTTTGAGTTCCCCATTAATGCTGAGATACACAGATCTACTCTTCCACTACTGTGGTTTATAAAACCGAGATACAGAGAAGCTATGTCACTTAAAATCATCCTGATACTTAGAGTAAGGGATGGAATTCAGTCAGCCTGCTTAAGGTATGCCTATTCTGGTCATATTAATAAGCTGTGCAGAAACATAAATGCCAACACAGAGTAGCTAAGAGTCAGGCAACAGAGCCAACAAAGCGTTTAGCTCAGCAGGGGAAGTTACTGCTGAGGATCAGGCAAGTAGGGGAGACAAAGGAATCTAAGGAATCAAAACTCTCTGTCTCCAGAGCATCTCACCACCACAGCTGCCTGTGCTCTGGGAAGCCCAGTCCAGCTGCTGCAGGGAGGGAGTGGCACTCAGCTCTTCGCACCCCTCCCCTTCCTTCACAGTCTATTTAAACACGGGGCCTTCCATTTCACATTCACTAAAGTCTTACCAGCCAGTTTTGTTTTGTTAACATTACCACAAAAGCCCACAGACAGAGTTGTATTTCTTCTATTACTCAAAATCCAGGGGTTACTTTTTAAAATACAGATATATTCTCTGGGTCCCTTTTCTACAATTTTTTTTCTTTTCTGTGAGTTCAGTCTATTTATCATCTTGTCACTATTAGACTTACTAGCTTTCAAAACACCTTTGAGTTCTATTATCTATTATGAACTGAAGTGTCCAGACTAAAAAGGCAGGTCTGTTAATGATTCCCCAGGGCTGAGTGACTGATTAGAACTTCAGGATTATGGAGAGTTGGAATATTGCAGGTCTAGAGACAAAATTATCATGGGCTATCATTAGTCTTTATATTAGTTATTTTTTGTTACTGTGATGAAATGTCATGACCAAAGACAATGTAAAGAAGAACGAATTTATTTGGCTTACTGTTTCATCCAGAGAAACCACAATGGCAGGGGAGACCTGGTAGCAGAAGGCCAGAGCAGCAAGCTGGCTGATCACATACAGTCCACACGCAGGAAACAGAGAGAAAACAGGAAATGCGGCAAGGCTATAAACGCTCAAAGACCACTCCCAATGACATACTTACCCCAAAAAGCTGCACCTTCACCTTCCAAATGTTCCATAAGCTCCCCAAAATGCCCCCAACTGAGGACAGCCTAGTTGACCTAAGTCTTTTGATACCACCAGCCTGGGGACTATGCTCCAAATGCACAAGCTTTTTCGTAAACAGATAGCATGCAAACCATAGACACATGTATCCTTATGTAGAAATGTAACCAGCAAAATAGGTCAATGGTATCTACTACCAAATACATGGTCCTGGGGATGATTTCTCATTCAAATCTCCTCAGTCCTCTGAATAGCTATCTATCTCCCCAACTGTATCTAACTTTATGCTTTAAAAAAAAACTACCAGAGAATTAATACCTTTGGATTGTGTGCTTCTAAAAAAAAAGTTGCATGTATTTATTATTTATTTATGTGTGTGTGTGTACATGTGTGTGGGCATGTAGGCCACCAGACATGTGTAGGAGGTTAGAGGACAACTTGCAGGAGGCAATTTTTTTCTTCCACTATATGGGTCCTTGGGATCAAACTCATGGCGTCAGACTTTGCAGAAAGTACCTTTACCCACTGGGCTATCTTGCTGGCCCTGGAATGTATTCTTAGCAGACCAATAGTTTCCACCAACCCACAGACTAAGAATGTCATCAGATAACAGGAACCTACAGCTTTTTGGCACCCTCCAATGTGTTTGATAAATGTCTTAATTTCCGATGTTTTGTTCTATGACTATAAGAAATTCATATAGTCACCTGGAAAATGGAACATATGCAACTGAATCCATGTTTCTGGGTCAAAGTCACTCATATTTGGCTTTGAATAAACTCTTTTTTAATACCCATTGTTGTGACAGCTATGTTTTGGTCCACACGATGTTATCTAGCTCCTAGTGGGTTTTCTAGCAATTCACTGTCAACATGCATGTGTCTACAGTACCTCTCATGTCTCAGACACTGGAGTTCTAAACTTCGTGGAACCTACATTTTATGAGTGACTGAGAACTAATGAAGGCCATTAGAACTTAGCTTGGCTATCAATAACTCTGGCACATTAAGAAATTGGAATAAGCAAACTTTGCAGCTTTAATGAAAATATATTTGATGAACCAGTCTGCTTCCATCTTTGGCTTCAAAGCCATCTTATAGTAAAGACAGACTAGGCTCATTCCTGCTTATGATTAAATTGTTGTTTCTCAAGAATTGGGCTATGCCTCACCTGTAATCTTAACTGCAAATGATTCTGTACTGCCTGTTCCAGGAAACATGACAGCCATGTCTTTGTTTCAAAAGGTTGTTATGACTACCTTGATATGACTACCTTGTCAT
Source organism: Lophiomys imhausi (assembly GCA_907164525.1). NCBI lineage: Eukaryota > Metazoa > Chordata > Mammalia > Rodentia > Muridae > Lophiomys > Lophiomys imhausi. The sequence goes on from CAJQZJ010033427.1 coordinate 2,536,507, forward strand.
GGTCAAGACCACCTGGAACCCTGCCTATTTTACCCACTAAATCTCCACTTGAAGACCCCTTACCCATGAGTTATAAAAACCTTGTCTTTCTCATGTCCAAGTTCATGTCTCTTGAAATCTGCTTTTACGGAGAGACAGCTTGTATACACAAGTAAAAAGGCCTGCTTTAATTAATTTGGCTGCGGTGATTTGGGTCGTGGTCTTTCTCCTTTAACTTTTTTTTTTTTAAACTGAACAAGGCTCAAGACTCACTTTTTTTTTAAACATTTTTTTATTTGTTTATTATGTATACAGTATTTGCTCTACATATATGCCCGGGCAGATCTCAATGTAGATGGCTGTGAGCCACCATGTGGTTGCTGGGAATTGAACTCAGGACCTTGGGAAGAACAGCCAGTGCTCTTAACCTCTGAGCCACCTCTCCAGCCCTCTCCTTTAACTTTTGGGATTAACAATATTATAGTAAGTACAGTGCCAGAGAGAAACTAATAATTCCTTGTGGTAGAAACCCATCTTCCTGGAACTCAATATATAGACCATGCTGGCTTTTGAACTCACAGAGATCCACCTGCCTCTGCTTCCCAAGTGATGAAATTAAAGGTGTGCGCCACCACGCCTGGCTAAACGGCTAGCTTACAAATCTTTGATATTTGATTTCAGTTTCACTTGGAAAGGCCAAAATTGGATTAAAGCAGCTTGATCTTCCCCTTCGTGGATCCACAGGGATCCATGACTAATTCTATTAGTTTTTTTTTTGTTTTGTTTTAAGTAGGGCAATAGGCAACCCTTGTACTCAGCCTCTGAGACTTCCTCTGGTTTGACAACTTCCTGTTGTGGGCAATACGAAGATTGTGTATACTTAGCTGTCTTGTGAGTAAGGAGCAGAGTATGTGCTTAGATATTTTAAAGAACAGGAGAGGGCTGTGTTTCTACAGCAGATGCTACTTCAAATGATTGCGTTTTATTATTACAGCCCCTTAAAATTTCCCAGAATCATCGTCTCTTACAGCATGTTTCTTCTCAGAGTGTTCCTGGAATTCTCTAGCTATGCCACTGTCGTGTTGCACAGGGGAAAGGAGAGAAACAAGAAACAACCATGAGCTTTTATTCAGTTCCGGTAACAGTAGCTTCTTCCCTGATATCCAAGAAGGAAAAGAACCGAAGACCTCTTCAGCTTGGCTCTGCATGCCTTATTTTCCCTTGGGTAACGCTTCCTTTCCCATTTCGGTGGCTTCTGGTCTCATCCTGTAGGCCCCGCTCCTTGACTGTATTTTCTGTAAGCGCGCTTGGTCTCAGAAACTGTCTCTTCTCCCTTGCTCACTCTGTCACCTCTGCTGCCACCGCTCTTGCCTCAGACCTAGCCTCTCCTTGCCAAGGGCTCCAGGCCAGCGCAGCCTTCCAAACACTCTGTCACTCGGTCCCTCAGCGCCAAGACTCAGAACCTTCTGGCCCTAAACATTCTCTCACACCCAGCCCTCACAAGGGACAAACGCAGGCCCCTGCCGGGTTCAGTTAACTGTGAATGGCAGAAAGGAGAGGAGTTTAAAAAAGCAACAAGGACCAAGTCTCCTCAAGAACAGCTTCCCCGTACTCCCTCCCAGATGGACACTGGCGAGAACTGGAATGTTCTGCCTGGGCATATAGCTCAGTGATGGAACCCTCGCTTAACATATTTGAGGCTCTTAGTTCCATCTTCAGTGACACACAACCACGCCCACCCTCGACCCCACCCCTCACAAACTCACAAATCTAGATTCTACCTATAAGAGAAATACGCAACCGTTGGTGTTTCATCCTCGGCGTTACCCTCTGATGTAGCTGCTCTTCCCTCTTCCCCTTAGATCTCTTCTCTCCCTCAGAGTCTCCCTTCTACTTTCATGACCTTTGTATTTGTGCTTATATCTAGATTTTGCATATGAGAGAAAATATGGAATATTTGTCCTTCCAAGTTTGATCAAGTGCCTCTTATAGCTTTCAAGAATAGTGTCTCAGGAAGCCCTGGAGTCTAGCTCTGCTACATACTGAGTTTGAGGCTAGCCTGGGCTACATGAGACCCTGTGTCAGAGAAACCTTATTCCTTACTGAGCATTGTTACACAAACCTGAGGATACTGCAAGTTTTTTTTCATTTTTTTAAGATTTATTTATTTATTTTATGTATATTATGGGTGCTCTATCTGCATGAACATCTGCAGCCAGAAGAGGGCCTCAGTTCACATTGTGGATGGTTGTGAGCCACCATGTGGTTGCTGGGAATTGAACTCAGGACCTCTGAAAGAACAGCCAGTTCTCTTAACTACTGAACTATCTCTCCGGCCCCAAGGATATTGCAAGTTTGAGGCAGCCTAGATAACCCCGCTGTTAATGTAACTTTATACAACTGTGTTAGTTTCACACTTTCTCTCTTAATCCAGCTATCACTCAAATAATTGAGAATCTATTACATTATTTGTTAAACAGGCTTCACAACACAAAAAGTGAGCAGTTATCACTCTATTTTTAACCCCCTAAGCTAATCTGGCTTCCCACCCCAGCATAAACTCTAGAGACTTTTACTTTGTGGCTTTTCTGCTTCAGCTGAATCTCTCCTGATGTCTCCTCTCCTCTGCCTCTAGCTGAATACCCCTACTTCCTCTCTTTAACTCCTCCTCCCCTGGAGGGCACAGGAAATCCATCCTTATCCTCTCCCCTGCTCAGTGATTGACTGTAAGCTGCTTTATTGACATATCAGGGGACAATTGGAGAGTAGTGTTTACACAACATTCAGACAGGAGATTCTAAGTACAAGGATTGCAACCAGATATGGGGGCGGGTACAGAAATCAAATTTTGAATTACACAATGACCTTATCCCTATACCCTGTCTCAGAAAAAGAAAGAAAGGAAGAAAGAAAGAAAAAGAAAGGCAGTGCCTCATATAAGAAGCACTGAATTCTGTCCTTGTCTTTAATATGTTTACGGTGGGGGGAGGGTGGAAGTTGGTAGAATCTTTGGGCTCTAATCTCATAATACAGAGCAAAGTCTAGATAAGATCAGAGCTGTAGTAGTGACACCTGCCACACCAGACCAGAAGCTGAGACAAGTGGAGCAAGCCTGGGATACATCTTACAATCTGTAGGGGAAGCAGAGAGAGTGACATTAGAGTATTTTACACTAATAATGCTGAGCTTGCAAGATGATTCACCAGGTAAAGGCACTTCCCACTGAGCCGAACAACCTGAGTTGGATCTGGATGATGGAGAAGATCAAACCAACTTCTTTTTGTTTTGTCTTGTTTTGGTTTTTCAAGACAGGGTTTCTCTGTGTATCCCTGGCTGACCTGGACTTTGTAGAACAGGCTAGTCTTGAATTCTAGGGGAACAGAGATCCCCCTGCTTCTGCCTCCCAAGTGCTGGGATTAAAGGCATTCTTCACTGTACCCGGCAATTAGACAGCTGTGAACTGCCATGTGGGTCCCAGGTCCTTTGGAAGACCAGCCAGTGGTCTTAACTGCTGAGCCATCTCTCCTACCCCCCCACCAAAACAACTTCTATAAGATGACTTTTGCCCTCCCTCCGCATATGCACCAAGACATGCATGTGCCCTGCCCCCACCCCCACTCCAATAAAAATATACTGAATGTAATTTTTGAAAACGTTAATGCTGCTGAAATCCATTAAGAATTCAGATGAAGCTCTGGACTGTTCACCCCGGGGCACCTGGAGTGATACAGGCTATTTCTCCTCTATGACTTCAAATGTAAGATGACACTGTTCTTTCCCACCAGTACATGAAGCTTAGCTAATTAAAATACTGTATTGACTCATTTAAGAAGTATTTACTGAGTTTCTACTACATACAAGGCATCATGGAAGCCTACTGTGAAATGTTATATAAAGATTTTAAAAATAGATTGTTACAAATAAACACTGTAATTATGTAAACTGATTGAGATAATTTTAACGGGGTGAACTAAGCAGGGTATCTACTCTTTCCTGTTGGGTAGGCTGACCTTTTTATTCCATCACTTCTCCCTTCCAAATAAATCTAATTTCTTCCAAGTTGAGTCTATTTGTTTTCTAATGGTACGGTGAGTTGTTATGTGGAATGCAGCCTCCCCAGGGATGTCCCACCAACAGGCAAATGGGGTCCAAGTACACTCTCTGTTCTACCTGCTAAGCCATGTGACCTGCTCTGGATAGTTTTATATCAACTGGACACAGGCTGGAATCATCTAAAGGGAGAGAAACTCAACTGAAAAAAACATGCCTCCATGAGATCCTGCTGTGGAATATTTTCTTAATTACTGATGGATGAGGGAGGGCCCAGCCCATTGTGGGTGGGGCCATCCCTGGGCTGGTGGTTCTGGGTTCTATAAGAAAGCAGGCTGAGTAAGCCGTGGGGAGCAAGCCAGTAAGCAACATACTCCTCCCCTGGCCCAGATCTGCATCAGCTCTTGCCTCCAGGTTCCTGCCCTGTTTTAGTTCCTGTCCTGACTTCCTTCAATGGTGTGTGAGCCAAATAAACCCTTTCCTCCCCAAGTTGTTTTTAGTTACAGTGTTTTATCATAGCAATAGAATGCCTAACTAAGACTTGGACTGCGCCTTACCACAATTATTCTTTATAGATTAGCTGTGGCTCTGCTGGTTCACAAGACAAAAACTGAAAAGCAAGGCAAAGTTTCATTTTAATCAAATGAGATCTACAAGAAGCTTTTAGTGGCATTTGAAGATAGCTTCTCTTTCTACATAAGAAGCTACTCATGTATATGGTTGCATTTTCCCTCAGCCCTGCCAGCTGTGGGAGGAAGAGGGAAACTTGACAAAGGAGTCCACAATGAAAGCCTCAAGATGTTCCCTTGTACAGGGCACCTACACTCTTTCCATAGACCTTATTTATACCCAGGGTACCTAAGAACCCAGCTCATTTAACCCACTGAGAGGCATCACCATCTCCCCTACATTAGAACTTGACTTCATGCTGAAAGGCAAAGATGGAGGCACCAGAAGCCCCCCACTTTCTACAGCTAAGCCTGATAGGCAAATAGCGACTCCTAGCCACATGTACTCTCTACAAGGTTACTTTGACAATCTTACTACAGAGGGCCAGGGTCTATGTTGCTTCTCCTTGGAAATGAGCAGATGTTTGTGACTTTCTTGGCCAACTGAGATGGTACAAGTGATACCAGGCGAGGGGAGGTGGCTACCACCTACAGAATCTGAATGCTCCAAGGGCACCATGTTGTGAGGAAGTGCAAACTAACCCAAGCAGAAAACCAGCATAAAGTCCCTGCTCCCACCCCACCCCCTCGGGGCTCGACTTGGCTTAGAGACAGGCAACCTACATTGTACCCACAGTTTGTGTACTCCTTCACTGTTTACTTCCAGCCACTGATTACTGCAGTTCCATGAAAGACTACAAGCCAGCATTGCCTACTCAATTTCTACCCAAATTCCTGACCTATCGAAGCTATGAAAGATACTGAAAGGATTGCTGTTTTAGGCAACTAGGTTTGAGGATTCATTACATAGCCTGTGAGGTTTGACATAATTATAAGTTAGAAGGACAATGAAGAAAGAAAAAGGAGACACAGGTATTTTACACAGAGAGCAGTTAAATGGCACTAGCATCTGAGAAGAGGCACTTCAGAAGGACCAACGGAAGTCATCTAAGGACAACAATGCAGTCAAGTGATTGGGAAAGACCCAGGTTAGAGACCGACAACTCCTGTTCCTTTCTGACTTTGCTGTCGCTGATTGCCTGAGACAAACCCCTTCTCCCCAAGAAAACATTCTGTGAATTAATATGTTGTTATGAAAAAGTGGGAGGTAAAAGAATATGTCCCTGCCCCTGCTTTCTGTGATTTGCTTGTTCTCATGTGAACCCTGCCACTGGAAGATGTGCTGCCTGGTTGAAACCAGTCCCTGTCCATTTGGCAGCTGTCCTGACAGTGAGTGAATGCATTGGCATTTGGCATTCATCTCTATCCATCCATCTGATTCCCTCACGGGGACACTTGACCTGTGCATATGAGGACAAAGCCTCAGACTGGGGTGACCAATATATGACTGCTTTGGGGAAGACTGCCAGAAAATAACCAACAAATGGACCTCATGACACAAAGCAAATGCTTTTCTCTCCATCCAAAAATAGAAGAGGAAAAATCAGTTATTCCTCAGAGATAAGGGAAGGATAAGAGCATCATCATCATGACCATCATTATTATTATTTTAATAGGGTCTCAAGTAGCCGATGATGGCCTCAAATTCCCTATGAGGCTGAAGATGACTTTGAACCCTTGATGTTCCTGCTTCCATCTCCCAGGTATTGGAATCACAGGCATTTGTTGTCATGCCCAGTTTTATGTTGCCCTGAAAACGGAACCTAGTCTGAACCCAGCCCCCACACTGCTCTTCAAACTGCTTCCCTCCTTACCTGCTCCATTTGCCATATTATGGACAAAACCTTGGTCTGTACATGCTAAAAAGAAAGCAGATAATACATGTAGTGGAGTTTAAAACAAAACCAGTCAAACAGGTTCTTCATGTAGTGTTCTTGATCTAAAATAGTAGCAAAGAAAACTCAGTCTAAGCGTGATTGGAGTGGTAATGCAGCTCTCTGTAATGCTTAGGTTATGCTACTATGTTGCTCATAGACCTTTGTTACCAAACATCTATAATCAGTAAATGTGAATTAATTAAATACATGTTTAAAAGTATTAAGAACAATGTAAAAAAAAAGAAAGAAAAGAACAATGTAATTTTATTTTCTTCTTTTTTATTTTATTTAATTTTTTTTTAGGTTTTTGGAGACAAGGTTTCTCTGCATAACAGCCCTGACTGTCCTGGAACTCATTCTGTAGACCAGGCTGGCCTTGAACTCACAGAGATCTGCCTGTCTCTGCCTCCTGAGTGCTGGGATTAAAGGCATGCGCTACCATGCCCGGCAACAATGCAATTTTAAACCACTCACAGAAAAAAGACCCAGAGTTTTAATTTTTGTTTGTTTGGTTTTTGTTGTTGTTTGTGGTGGTGGTGGTGTGTATGTGTGTGCTGAAGACTGACCCCAGGGCCTCACACATACTAAGCAAGCTCTCTACCACTGAGCTACACCCTACGCCCCCAAGATTCAATTCTAACTTCTGTCTTTTCTGTACTAGTTCAGTCTCCAGCATCCAAGTGGGGGGACTCCTCTTGAGACATAAGCATGCTATTGTATTTTATCAGATTTGTTTATATTTATTTAGTTAGTATATTTTGTGCTATGGCACTCATGCAGAGGTCAGAGGACAACTTTCAGGAGTCAGTTCTCTCTTTCTCTGTGTGAGTGCTGATGGCTGACCTCAGGTGGTCACATTCAGCAGCAGGCTTCTTTACTCTCTGACTCATCTCCAGCCAAATACTATTATTTTCACATTCAAATATTGCAAGTGATCATAGGTCTATGCAGTTCTTCTAGAGGAATGATAATATGTATGGTAATGATTGTTTTGATTCTGTTAAGGGTTTTTTTGTTGTTGCTGTTATTGTCATTTTTTGTTTTGTTTTAGACAGGGCTTCATTGTGTAGCTCAAGCTAGCCCCAAACTTACAATCCACCTGCTTCAGCTTCCTGAGTATTAGACTTGGAGTCCAATCACACTCAGCTTGATAAATTATTATTTTAATTTCTCACAGAAGAAGTAAAAGTGAAGGAAGCCATTGCCATAGATCTAACCAGACATACTTCCAATATTCCAAGATATCTGGCAGAGCTACCATGAACAAGGTTCTTCTGTTTCCCCTTGGGCCATGATATGTGTATAGTGACTAGATCACTGACAGGCTGTTGTAGAACTTGCTGGCTGTTTTCATGGGCTGGTCCAAGCCTATTTATAGATCCTCAGTCATGATAGCCATGATGATCAAAGTCTTACATGGTAAACATTCTCATGAGAGAAGATGAAAACCCTCACATGATGTCAAGTGAAGGCTAGATGCTCAAGTCTATGAGGTTATAAAAGACATCTCCTGCCTGGATGAGAAAGTTCCTTGCTGCTCTGAGATTCTGTAATCTACTTGTAAATCATCAATATGATGTTGGGAGGTATTGGGTCATGAGACAAACTGTATTTAAAGCCGACTGTAATAAAGTATACTTTATTACAGTCCACCAAGAGCCTGACAGTGACAGTTCTTCTGGAGCCAAAGAACAAGGGAAATTTTGTAGCTCCTATATTCCTGTCACAAATGCTCGATTCCACAATCCCCCATTGTGTCAGGAGTACAACCTCTACATGAAGGTGCCTGAGAACAGAAATCATGGCTCCTAAGAGGGAGAGTTGTGCTCATCGACCTGTGTGGGCTGGTAGACGACTTCATTCTCTTCTGAAAGGAAAAGAAGTTTTTAGTTAGTTATGTGTGTTTCCTCACAGTTCGAAAATTATTCAGTATTCAGAGAAATCTAGAAGCAGCCAGTGACAGTTTTAGCCTGCTTTCTCAAGATTCTCTTAGAACTTGACAAATTTTAACTCAAAATTTACAAACTCCAGAAGATTAAAAGGCAGGAACTTTCTTCTTGAGATGCATATATTAATTGGTTTAGGATTCATACTGTACTCTAGTCATAATGGAAACATGACTCACTACTAGCTGAGCTGATTTTCTAACAAATAGACTGGTCCAACTAGTACCTAATACCACACACATACAGCATCTCCTGGATTGTGTTCAAGTAAGCAACTGTCAAGAAAAGCAAACTCCTGCCCATCTGGCTCGTGAGCCCTGATCCAGGTTTCACTGATATTTGCTGTGACCAGATTGAGTACCTAGTAAACCAGAGATAGAAAATGACCTTTCAAGACTATGCCATCAGCTCTATGACATGGGGTTTTGCCTCTCTTTTTCATTGCTGTTTCCCATGAGCCAGTATGGTGCTTAAAGTATCACAGACACTTCATACATGTTTCATGAATGGATTTGTACAACAGACATTTAGCCCATGTTTAATCATCTAGACCGTCAAAAACGTATCTCCTGTTTCTCCTCTCCCCTTTCCTTATCTTGAGTCCTATTTTGCAAAAGTGTCTACTTTTAAGCAGTTTGTGTTCTGAGAAATGAATTTCGAAGGAAGAGGACTTTCACATAATTGGGACAGAATGATGGGAAAATTAACAGGTGCTTTCTCTAGAGAGGGGAAAAGCTGTCTCAGGTCCTCCTGTGATTCCTACACGAGGGCATACCTGTTTCTAAATGGAACTCAAATGTCAGATCCAGTGACCGGAACTCTCAGGAGCTGCAGCAAGGAGACCCACAGCAGCAGCCCCTTGAGTCCTTCATGACTCTTACCTCGTGACCTCCTTCTCCAGGTCAGAACACCAGCTCCAGCCAGGATAGTGGTGAGGATCATGGTCCCAGAGACCATGGTAACCACTAGAAGGATGTTTTCTGATTCTGTAAGTAAACGAGAAAAACCTCCAAGTTTCTTCTCTCATCTGCACTAATTGTCTCTGTGGCCATTAGGAAACTCGGCCATGTCACCCATCATCTGATGGCAAGTGGAATATGTGCTTATGCTTTGTTTGTTTGTTTGTTTGTTTTTTTCCTGAGACAGGCTTTCTCTGTGTAGCCCCAGATGGCCTGAAGCTCAGTTTGTAAATAAGGGTGGCCTCAAACTCAGAGATCAACCTGCCTCTATCATGTCCCCACCTCCCCTCAGTGGTGGGATTAAAGGTGTGTACCACCACCACCCAGCTGCTCTGTCTGTCTGTCTGTCTGTCTATTTTGTTTTTCCAAAACAAGGTTTCTCTGTGTATCCCTGGTTTTCCTGGAGCTCACTCTATAGACTAAGCTAGCTGGCCTCAAACTCAACTGCCTCTGTCTTCCAATTGCTGGGATTAAAGGCATGTGCCACCACCACATGGCTATTTTCCAAAAATGTAACTCATAATAGAGTAGACAGCAGCAGGCATGACATACACAAATGACAGCTATTTGAGGTCCTCAGTAATTCATAAGAGTATAGAAGAGTGTGGGAACCAAACACCGTGAGAAACACCGATTAGAAAGAGCCATTGTTGGAGCTGGAGAGATGGTTCAGTCATTAAAGCACTTGCTGCTCTTGCAGAGAACATGAGTTCAGTTTCCAGCACCGACTTGGGATAGTTCACAACAATCTGAAACTCCAGCTCCAAGGGATCTGATGGCCTCTTCTAAATTCTTTTGGCACCTTCATTCACATGCATATACCTAGACACAGACACATGTATATATACACATGAATAAAAATAATAAAATAAATCTTGGGACTGGAGAAGTGGCTCAGTGGCTAAGGGCACAGGCTGCTCTTGAGGGGTCCTAGGTTGAATTCCCAGCACATATGGTAGCCAACAACCATCTGTCACTCTAGGTCCAGGGAATTCAATGCTCCTCTTCTAGCTACTGTGGACACTGTACACATGTTGCTCACAGCCATACATACAGGCAAAAAAAAAAAAAACCCACATAAAATTAAAAAAAAAACTCTTTAAATTAAAAATAAAAATTGAAGCCAGGCATAGAGGCACATACCTTTAATCCCAGCACTTTGGAGGCAGAGGCAGGTGGATCTCTGTGAGTTCAAGGGCAGCCTGGTCTACAAAGCAAGTTCTAGGAAGAGCCAGGGCTCCACAGAGAAACCCTGTCTCCAAAAACAAGCAAACTTGTCACCGTTGTACCACCCACCTGGTGAAGCCTCCGATGACCCAGCCTCCCCTCCATGCTTCCTATCTCTGTCCTCAGTCTCACCCCTAGACAGCCACCATACCCATACTTACCCTTAGGGGCCTCAAAAACCATTTGGAGTCCACAGTGCTCCACATGACAAGAATAGACACCTTTGCTCTGAGATTCCAGATTAACTGACACCCACATTTGGTAAGTTCCATCCCCACTGGGAAGCACGCCTCCATAATCCACTTCTTGAGCAATTTCTTCCCCATTTTTCATCCACGTCATGGAAATTTCTGGTGGGTAGAAGGCATGAGCTCTGCAGAAGAGGGTTGTAATACCCGCAAGAGTTTCCTTTCGACTTGTTCTTACCACTGGAGGCTCTAGAGAGAAGCAAACTACTGTTAAATGGGAGAATCTCGGGTACCAAGCATCCCATTTTCAAACACAGAGCCAAGTATCCCAGTTAATTTTCTTTGTGGCAAGGAATATCTAAAACTGAGAGTGAACCAGAACCTAGATTCATCAACAACAAACTTGGATTTTGTAGACTTCCTACTATGGAATAGGCAAAGGAACACATAAAGCTGAGCCTTTCTGTACTGTTAATTGCTGTAACTTCTTTGAGGGCACATGAACTAAGACATGTGTTTGTATCTGATTGCAATCATCAGAATACCAATCTGATAGCATGGGGCAATCCAGAGACCCCATTGACCTGAGATGGCTGCGTGCTTTTGTTGTCACCAAACTCAGAACTGAGATCTATTGCATTCTAATCTCCAATCTCTTGGTGAATTACTTATCAAGAACAATCATTTACACATGTTATGACTTACTTTTTCTTGACACATAGGGGCTTTTCGAAGGTGAACAGTAAATAACTTCAATACAATCTCCAAATACTTGATGCAATATGCCTCTTCTCCCCCTTAGAGGACAAAATGTGACTCAGCTCTGTGTGTTCCTTTGCCCATTACATAGTAGGAAGTCTACAAAACCTAAGTTTGTTGTTGATGAATCTGGGTTCTGGCTCATCCTCAGTTTTAGATATTTCTTGCCACAAAGAAAATTGACTTGGATACTTGGCTCTGTGTTTGAACATGGTATGTCTCTATGCTCCAGGATGGCCTTGATCTTGCAGTTCTCCTCCCTCAGCCTCCTGAATGTCAGGATTACAGGTATGGACAACAATGCCCAGCCTAGGGTTATCCATTGGTGATCTTGCTTCCTCATGACTTAATGTGTCCATTTTCTGTTTGGTGTTATCTTAATCTTTCCGGCTGAAACTGGTCATAAAGCTGAACTGAACCCATGCATACTATCTGGGGACCTTCCTACTCATCTGTGACACTTACCACCTCCACCTTATTGTCTGACATTGTGGAAGAGCCTTCATGTCAGACATACCTTCCTTGTCTCTTACCTGAGGAATGGAATGCAGTTGCAGGAAAAGACTTTCTAATACTGAAAATAAAACACCGCCAAGAGTTTGTTTGTTTTTTTTTTTTTTTTGCTATGATTACAACAAATGAATATACCTCTCAAGACATGGGTTTTGACCAAAAGGTTGACACCACTGTGACACTCAAGTTAGGGAACAAGAATTACATACACTTAAGTCAAACTTTCCACTCTTCCAACACAACCCAGGTTCCTCCTATTTGATCCCAAGAGCTTCCGCACCAGGCAGAATCAACAGAACTAGCTAGTGACCTCTAAATCTCAATTCTTAACAACTCTGCTTGAGTTTCCTACCTTTGTCCAGTACTGTATTTAGGACAAGCACCAGGCAAATGCTACTGATGTGCTTTGAATATAAAATGTCCCTCACAGTCTCATGTGTTAAATCCCTGCTTTCTAGATGTTGGTGGTATTTTGGAAAGTTCTGGAAACTCTAGGAGGTGGGGCCTAACTGAAGGAAGCAGGTCACTGTTGGGGCTAATAATATTGCTTCTGATAGGCTGATTTCAATGCTGAGATCTGGTTACCACCTCTTCTGAGACATTCTCTTGATTGGTTAATAAAAGTTGCTGATAGCCAATTAGCTGGGCAGAAAGAGTATAGGAAGCCAGGACTTCCTGAGATTAGAACAGGAACCCTGCGCTTTACACAGAGGATTAGTTCATTCCACCAGGATTCATGAAAGCAGAGAGACGTGTTTGAAGACACTGGAAGGTAATCACAGGCACATGGTGGTTTGGGATTAGGTGATCCGGGTTAATTTAGAGTAGCTAATTGAGACTCTGCCCAGCTAAGGGTTAAGCATTGAAACATTAAAAGGTCTTGGTGTATTTAATTATTGGGGAAAGGATCACCGCAGCTTATAAGCCATCAGTCCAAGCAATTCAGGCCCGTCGGACTCCCAGACTCCCAGACTCCCCTCAAACCCAGGCGAATCTCCCGCCAAACTGCTAGTAATTCTACCGGCCTAATATAACAACTTATATTAATTAACAGAGTTTAGGTTACAGGTGGTGCAGGCCACCCTTGGTCCTGGGGCTCTTTCCCCAGGACAAATCAGGCAACCAGGTAAGGTGGGCCAGGCCACCCGCTGCTCGCCGGCTGCTCTGCTGGACTAATCTTACAGTTTATACTTATTTATTAATAAATACAATTGATAATTAAATTGCAGTTTCAGGTCACTGTGGGGAAATCCCTGGGGGCTGTGTCTTGTCCCTGACCCTGTCCTCTCTCCCTCTGTGTCCTGTCCACTGTGATGCAAATTGTCTCACCACACCCTTCCCACCAGGATGGACCCAAACCATCTGAAATAGTAGGCAGTCTTTCCTCCTCTTAGGTAAGTTGTTTCAGGCATTCTGTCATAGAAATGAGAAAAATCACCAACACAGCTGTGTAGCAAGCATACCAAAATCAGAAAGTAAACTCCTATTTTCCCTTTTCCTATCTGCTGAGACTCAGCCTAAAACATCTTAGTGATTAAGAATGGCCAAGACCGGCTATAGAATTTAACCAGTCATATTCAATATGTAGGCAGAGCCCTGAGGCTTAGCAAGCATTTTCTTCTATATTATCTTCACTACTTTCTGTGATACAGGCGAGGCTACATTATTATACTGTGACTGTGACTTCCAGAAGCTTCGCTTTTCCCTGACAGGAGAGGATCCTTCCCCTAGCAAACCTCACTCCAACACTCTGTCATGTGGGCTCCTTATAAAGAACTCATCTTAATCCCTCCTCTCACACATCATTCGGTGTGTAACAGCTAGTGTCTCTTTGTTAGCACCCCCAACCCCCAACCCCCAACCCACACCCACACCCCCCACACCCCACCCCGCATCCAGCCTCTAGCTTTCTGTGATCTGTCTAACCCTTCACACTGTAGCTCTAGAACTTGGCTAGACAGCCTCAGCCAGAAAGCAGAGAGTCGATGAAGTACCAGTCTTAACACAGCCTGGAGTCCTGCTGGAGGCCACATTCCTCTGCAGTCACACCTCATGTGGAAGATCCCCTTTCTGCACACCAACTCTTGCAGGGCTCTGCTAGCCATGTGCCATCTTTGTTTGTGCCCTTCACACTACACTGGTGCAATGGTGTTTCCCTACGGCCATTCTTCAGAGTCTCTCCGGCTCCTCCTGAGATCCTCACTAGACCCTTGTAAAGGAGCCCAGGTTGAATCTCCTCAATGAAACCATTTTGGCTGTGTGTACCGTTAGTTCTTACCAGAGGTCTGTTACCCACTGTTAATCTTTGAAGCTTTGTCTGATGGTCACAGCAATTAGACAAAGAGGCCACATATGATCCAACCCAGGCCAGTCAGGGTTGTCTTGTGATTTATTTATTTAGGTAACAAGTACTCAGAGACTTGTTTGTTTGTTTTTTGAGAGAGGGTTTCTCTGTGTAGCCCTGGCTACCCTCAAACTCACTCGGTAGACCAGGCTGGTCTCAAAGTCACAGAGAACCACCTGCCTCTGCTTCCCAAGTTCTGGGAATTAAAGCATGTGCCACTACCAACCCAGCGGGGCAGCACATTTGAAAACACAGTCTACAGCCCTCCTCTCCACCCTATATTTGTCACAGCTCTGGAAAGCCACCCAGACTGGACATTACCCTCCTGGGAAAAGGTCTATAGTGTTCAGGAATTCCCTGAAACATTTTGAATCATCACGGATCAAACATTACACATTCTACATTCTGCTGAGGTTGTCCAGTGGGCTCACACATTTATGGCAGAAGACAGACTCTATACCTAGAAGAACTGCAGGGTTAATCCCCAAGTAAAGAAAACCCCGTCTTCCCAAGGCTCTTCTTCATAAGGCCAGCTTTTCACTCACACCAGGATTGAGTGAACTCTTGCTTCTTAAAAAACAAACAAACAAACAAAAAACAAAAGCCTGCAGCGACTGCTCCACTCCCGAAAGCTCTCTGCAGCCTCTCACTGACAGGAAATGGAGAACTTCTCTTGATAGAGGTGCCCTTGGAGGCGTGACACTCTATCCAGACAAGTGCAAATGCTAAGGCTTGTCAAGATGCTGCTAAAAATATAACTAATGAGAGTTCTCCTGGGGGGTTACAGGTCAGAACAGTCCAACAAAGAGATGGATTTCAGCAGTGGGTGAACACCACCTGCAGAAGAGGAAGTTAGACACAACGCCAGTTTTTTCTAGGGATGTAAGAAAGGGGTGTTGTCCATTCTCTTTACCTGTTCTTTCCAGGGTATCCTCTCCATACTCCACAAACCTCTTTAACCAGGCAATGCATTCTTTTTCCAGCCAGTTCTTTTGGTATTGCAACTCATGCAGATTAGCCTCCCATGCCCGCTTGGTGATGTGAGCCACATTATCCACAGCCACCCAGGAGAGGGTGTCTTTATTGAAGATGATGAAATCTCGTCCATCATATGCATATTGGAGAAACCCTGTGGTGCTGCCATCTTCCAGCAACTCGCAGCCAATCATTCTCTGGTAAGTGTGAAGCCCTGAAACACATACACACACACACACAATCTGTGGAAGGATGGGTGAACACAGAGACAGAGGGGCTTCTCAAGTGAGGAAACTGAAGTATTGGAAGCACTCTTTACCTTAGAAGACACTATCACATAGGCCTGTATATTTCTGTTGGTTCTTGCTTTGCAGATTCACCTACTAACAGACATTGGTGGGTTATCTACTGCATGCCAAAGGGAAACTTTGATGATGCCTGCCTTGGGGAACTATCCTATCTTTGGAATGATTCATTGATAAATTTCATAGCTATTCTGAGTATAGTGTAGGAGCAAGAGATATGCAATAGCCAGAAATACCTCTGAGACAATTAATATAGTAAGTTTCTATGCAGAAATAAGCAAATCATGAAGCCTAGCCATCAGAAAATGAATCCCAGGATAGGCAAATTTAGAATGAGAAAAGAAAAGATTGTTGGATGCCAATGGGATAGGAATATGGGGACAAGGGATAAAAGATTTTCACAGGAGGGCTGGAGAAATGGCTCAGATATTAAGAGCACTGGCTGTTCTTCCAAAGGTCCTGAGTTCAATTCCCAGCATGCAGATGGTGGCTCACAACCATCTACATTGAGATCTGGTACCCTCTTCTGATCTGCAAGCATATATGAAGGCAGAACACTGCATACATAATTAACAAATAAATACATATTTAAAAATAAGATTTTCACAGAAGGATAGTATAGAAGAGTCATGGGGGGAGATGGTGGCCACTGAACTCCACCAACCTGATTTTCTAGAGAATATAAGCAACTGGTGACATTGGCCATAGGCAGCCCAGAGCCTTTCCCTCTGGGATGTAGACGGTGAGGGAGAAAACTCATCTCTGCTGTCATCACACCTGAGTGGTTGTAGTATCTCTGCAGGTGCCTCAGCTCCATCTTGAATGTCTGCTGCCAGCCCCTCAGCAGCTGAGTGTACCTCTCCCAGTGATCAGGTGCCAAGTTCTCCGCCATCCACGGAGCCCTTGGCTCCTTCTGCCGAGTGACACTGTCATATGACGTGATAGGGTGTGAGTCCACATATCCAACAGAGATAAATTCAGGGATACCAAGGCCAGGATCCGAAACAGCCAAACGAAAATATCTCAGCGAGTGAGTCCCTGAGGAGGAGACAAAGAAGGACAGTGTTCAGAGTTGCAGATGGCAGAATGTATTAACTGCAATCCGTGGCATCCCCGCCCCAATGTCCTCACCCCCATACTCAATGGCATCTATCCATTATTTCTCCAATACAATTATAGAATCCTGAGGATTATGGCCTGAAAGCTGAAGAAAAGACTTCAGCCTGTGACCAAGAATGAAACTTCACAGATATCCTCAACGCACAGTGTGATGCTCTGGTCTTAGGAGAAGGACCAAAGACTATTCACTGGGCTGGGGACAGGGACAGGAGTGGGGGTTGGGGGTGGGGGGGGGGTGTGGGACATTCCTGAAGAAGCTCTCAGAACCTCTGAGGGAGAGAAAACCCTGACAATCCAACCCCCTTCTTTTACCAATAAAGCCTCTAAGTTGGTAAGTGAGGACCCTCATTCTACCCCCTTCCATGTACACACATTGGGACGTGCACCCTCCACCCAAATCATACAGAGTCAGAACAGCTTTTAAGTCTCAGTCTTCCTTGGGAAAATACTTCCAAAAGCACAGTGATTTTCCTTGCTGTACCAAACCACTCCTCATAGGTACTTTCTTACTATTTTTCTTTTTTGTTTTTGTTTTTTCTTCCATCTAAGCATCAGTATGAGATTGTGATCATCACTAAGGGTTAAAAGTAAAATGAAATGAAACAATCCCTCCCCTCCCCCATGAACTCTCAGGTTGCCTGAAGAGTTCAGGGCATGGTGGAGAGAAACCAGATGGTTTCAAAGCCACATGATAGGGGCTATTGTGTCAATGTGGGTTCTTGGGAAGTCTGAAGAGAAGGAACAATCTTGGAGGAGATCTCAGGGTCAAAAGTTGAGCAGGCCAAGGGGAGAAAAGGCAATGGGAGTTGGCAGAAACATGCATTCTGGCCAAGGACACCACAGTCTTCTCTTTATCCTCCCTGGGACCATCTGGTGCCTCTACAGGTACAAGTCATGCCTGGCTCTTAGCTGGGCTTCTAAAACTGCACTGTAATATATAGAGATGTCTGCTGACAGATGTGGAGTCAGTAATTCAGACCAGGGAGGATGAAGAAAAGTCCATGTTACACTCTCCTTCATAGCAGGTCAGACCCTGGGACAATCTGTATCTTACCAGAATGTTTTGCCCAGATGTTCAAAGATTTAATGTAACTATTAAGGTAGGATCATTTGGAAAGACTGAAATTGTTCTACACAAATGGCAATCTTGTGCCATTTGCTCTGATCCCTTTCTGGCTCCAAAAATTATGAAATCAGGTTGGGTTCTCCCCTTTCTGTGAGTCATCAGCATTACTCATTGAGCTGAAATCTACGGTCTAGAACTTGGCCCTTGGTCTCGCTGGGCCAGTCAATCTGCCTCCCAAGGGGTATTTGTTACTCTTTTGCTTCTGCTAGGCATCGCTGAACCAACAAGCAAGTCCCATACCCAACACGCTGGCTGCTTCATTCACCTGAGTTTTGACCCTTTAACTTGGTACGGTAGTAGTTGGACCATTTTTGACAAACATATTGGGAAAGTTACTAGAATATGAAACAATGGAACACGCGTTTTTTCAGGTGAACATGTGTTTTCAGGCATTCACCCACAGAGAAGATTTGTATTTATTGAATATCTACCATGGACAAGATTTGAGGCGACTTCAGAAAGATGAAAATGAATCAGGTACCAATCCTTCCCTCCAGGAGGAATTCACAGTATAACTGGGGATTTTTATATAACGTAAGAAATGCAAGTGTCACAAGAGAGGCACTGATGGAGTGCAGGCAGGGCAGCAACCCTGCTCTCACAGAAGTGCTCCACTGAGACATTGTCCACGGAAATCAAGGCAGATCCGTTGTACCTTTAATGACTCCTAACGGGCAGCAGCTTTCTGCATCATAACTATTAGAATTTCATTTCTTTATTGAGCAAGTACCACATGTTCAGTACCATACTAAACCCTTGAGAAACATTTTGTTTCATTCATTCCTCACAATAATTAAACAAAACAAAACATGGTCTCATGTGCCCCAGACTGGACTCCAACTCTGTATGTAATCAAGAATGACCTTGAACTTCTGACTCTCCTGCCTCATGGGTCACCAAATCTGGTTCGGGTGACACCTGGGATTGAAGCTAGGTCTTTGTACAAGAGAGACAAGTACTGTATTTTTGAGCTATATCCTAAACTCTCACAATAGCTTTTCAAGGTAGGTCCTATAATTCCCATTCTCCAGATGAAAAGGCAGAGAAATTAAGTACATTGCTCAAAATCCACTAAATTAAGTAAGTGCAACCTTAGAAGCCACAATGAAGGAATCAACAATCAAAAATCTGAACTCTCACATAGGGGACTTCTCCACCTATGACTGTCTAACTCTGCTTGAGACACTTCCCCAGTCCAGGATGTTACAGCCTTCCAGTGCTCTCTCCTGCCCCCTTGTGTCAAACACGTTTCAGTCTCTGATTTTCCAGTCCCTAAGGCCCATGTTCCAGGATCTTCCTCAGGAGGCTGGAAGGTTAGAATTTCATTTCTGATTGGAAAACCATGCCAACAATTATCGTTTTATTGTTGCCCTGTTCAAGTAACTCAATGCCTTAGTAAGGTAAAAAAATGATTGTGATTTTTGATAACTCCTCTTTGGGATTCCAGGTATTTTGGGAATGAGGAGAGAAGTAAATGACTGCCGTTTTAGATAAAAGACCCTTTGGACCCTTCTCAAGGCATGCACTGATGTTGATGGTTCTTCATGCAGCAAAAGTCACTAGTCCCCTCTCCTAATAACTGTCAGGTGATAGGATCTCACTGTGAGTCTAAAGATGATGTACGTGACACTCTCACTTCTTAGCCACTATACTAATTACTTCTCTTGTCCTTGTGGGAAAATACGTATTAGAAACATGGGGGGGTGGATTTGTTTTGTCACATGTATAAAGGAGTACAGTCCATGATGGTGGGAAGAAAAGGTGGCTGGGGTCAGTCTAGTCTGGGTTTGCCAGAGCTTGTGGTGTAGTTTCCTCACATCTCTATAGGTCAGAAGGCAGAGGGCTCAGGCTACAAGGATGCTGGACCATAGTAATCCTGAACCCTAGCCTTAGGGCCCTGCAACCCTTATCTAGGCTCCATGCCCAAAACAGAACAACCTCTCCAGAGGTTCCACCAACTCAGCACCTAGAGCTCCAATATACAAGCCTGGGGATACATCTCACATTCTAACCACAGCATTCCACCCTGGCCCCAGAGCCCCAAGGTCATCTCATGATGCAAGATGCGTTTGACAACTGTAAAAGCCCCTAAACTTCTAAGAGCTCCAACACTGATCAAAAGTCCAAAATCTTGGGGATGAAGAGATCTGAGACTTTTCTTGAATTGTATTAATATTGTTGTTAATTATCACAGCTTTTTCCACAGTTGCTTTGACTACGATGGACTCACATTCTTTTCCTTGCCAAACTGTGCACTCTCCAAATATTTCTTCTCAGCTTTCTTTCTGCCATCTACCACTGTAACAGAGCTAAGAGCAGGGGCTGTAACTGCCATAGTATGAATGCTGTGCTGACGGAATTTTCTTCACCAGCCAAATTTAATTCAGCATCATTTTGTCTTTCAGGACACAGGAAGAACAAAGATTCTTTGCCGGAATGTAACACAAATGGCCGGTAGTGTCCAATTCCTGATAAAGCCTATTCCAATTCTTGATAAAATGCTTGTTGCCTTCTGGAACTCACAAGCAAATCTCTTTACTTACATCAGCACCTGGTCGTCCACACTCCTACCAGACTATCCCACGAAGCTCTGGTTAACAGCATTCTAATGTTTTTCTAGCCACAGCTCAAAACCTTTTCATATTACTCTTACATGTCACTTTTTAAAAAATGTTTATTTATTACTTCAACTTACATCTCCATCACAGTACCCTCTTTCCACCCCTCCCAATCCTACCCTCCCTCCCTCTACCCACTCCTCCAGAGTGGGGTATCCCTATATATCAGACCCCTGCCCCAGTTCAGCAGTCATATGAGGGCCAAGAGCCTCCTCATACACTGGGGGCCTACATGGCACCACCACTAGGGCAAAGTGTCTCATTGACAGGTAACAAAGTCTATTTTCCTGTTCCTTTTGGTGCATTGGTTGTAGTATAGTTATCCTGTACTATATGGCTAAAATCCGATTATAAGTGAATAGATGCCATGTGCATCTTTCTGAGTCTAGGTTAGCTCATTCAGGATGAGCTTTTCTAGTTCCATCCATTTGGTTGCAAATTGCATGATTTCATTGTTTCTGATGGCTGAGTAGTATTCCATTGAGTAGATGTAGCACAGTTTTGTTTTGTTTTGTTTTATCCATTCCTCAGTTGAGGGACATCTGGGTTGTTTCCAGTTTCTAGATATTACAAATAAGGCTGCTATGAACATAGAGGAATGTCCTTGTGGTTTGGTGAGGAATCATTTGGATGTATACCCAGAAGTGGTATGGCTGGGTCTTGAGGTAGAGCTGTTCCAAGTTTTCTAAGATATCACCAGAGACCTTAACATAAAGCCTGACACACTAAATCTAATAGAAGAGAAAGTGGGGAAAACCCTCGAACTCATCGGCACAGGTGACAACTTCCTGAACAGAACACCAACAGCTCAGGCTCTAAGACCAACAATCAATAAATGGGACCTCATGAAACTGAAAGGCTTCTGTAAGGCAAAAGACACTGTCATTTGAACAAAACAGTAACCTACAGATTGGGAAATGATCTTTACCAACCCCACTTCTGACAGAGGACTAATATCCATAATTTACAAAGAACTCAAGAAATTAAATGCCAAGAAACCAAATAATCCAATCAAAAAATGGGGAACAGAGCTAAACAGAAAATTCACAAAGGAGGAATCCCTAGTGGCTGAGAGACACTTGAAGAAATGCTCAGCATCCTTAATCATCAGAGAAATGCAACTCAAGACGACTCTGAGATTCCATCTCACACCTGTCAGAATGGCTAAGATCAAAAACTCAAATGACAGCACATGCTGGCGAGGTTGTGGAGAAAGAGGAACCCTCCTCCATTGCTGGTAGTGGTGCAGGCTTGTGCAACCACTATGGAGGTCAGTCTGTCGATATCTTACATGTCACTTCTAAAGCCCTACAAACTGTGCAGTCCGGTTTATCATTGCAATGACCCCGCCCCTGGCATTAATTTTATGTATGAGTTACTTTTCTCATTTCTGTGACACGGTACTTGATTGACAGAAACAACAACTTAAGTCTGGAAGGATTTATTTGCATAACGGTTTAAGGGACTAGAGTGGAGAAGGCGGGGAAGCTGGGATTAGTTTAGCTGGGGAGGGAGAATCTCACTATTCTCACATTACACAGCCAGGAAATGTTGAGCTTGGGCAAGAAGTAGGTTCAACCTATACCCCTCAATAGTTGCACAAAAGCCCGACAATATCACAACCGTGCCACCATCTGAAACCAAGTGTTCAAAAACATAAACCTGTGAGGAACATTTCCTATTGAAACCATAACAGCTACTCATTCACAGCTAACCTTCCAAAGGCTACCAATATCTCATGTCATGTAAGTATTATTCTTTTCTGAATTTCCAGTAAACACAGCTCTCGGTGCTAGGGGCACAATAATGAGCAAGTCAAATCAAAAGCCCAGTCCTCTGAGTTAATTTCTTGAAAAGATATTACCAATTGATAAACATATAATACAAGGTCAAATTACCACTTGTATTGTATAAAGAAAAGTAACGCAGAGAAAGGAAATAATGTGGAGAGGGCCACTGTGTTAAAGGGACCAGAAAAGGCTTCTTTGACCATTTACCAACCAGTGGGCAGACTTGTGTGTAGAGTGAAGGAGGGGGTCATGGGAGAAGACCTTTTTAGACAACAAAACCCTTGAGGGTACATGCTTTGTATATTGGAGAAACTTCAAGGACAGCACTGTGGCACTCTGGAGAGTGAATGAATGAAGGAGGGAGTGAAGTACTTCCTTTTCCTCTCCATACGCCCTGAGGACAAGACCACATGTCTCGTGATTCCCAGGAAAATTTCAATTTTATGAGTCTTATTCTTTTTGTTGTTCTTTTGCTATGTCGAGACGGGGTTTCTCTGTGTAGCCCTGGCTATCCTGGAACTCACTCTGTAGACCAGGCTGACCTTGAACTCACAGAGACCTGCCTCTGCCTCCAGAGTGCTGGGATTAAAGGCATGAACCCAGTGCATCTTACTCATTTTAAATGTTTCATTGAAATTGCTATAAAATGTGATTTGACACATATATTCTTAAAAGATTTTATCTAATATAAACTTAGATGTCAGAAATAATGTCTCTAGTCATCTGTCTCAATTTGAGCTTCATAAAATAAAAGCATTTAAAGAATTATGTGCTTGATATTGAATCTACACTTCTTCCCTCCAATTTTTTAGCAAATTTCTACAGTAAGAGAATTGTGGTCAAGCAAGAATAGACAGCTGTTCTGCCTAGTTAAAAGAAAAATCTACTGATCAGATGTAGATACACTCAATGTCAACCATGAAGAAGAGGGCCTTAAGAGGGTGAAATGTTGTCTTGGAGGAATTTCTCCTGCATGAATCTGGGCAGGAGCTCCTTTGAAACAGACTGAAATCTGAAAGAGTTTGTAGCAAATGCTCACATTTTCTCATGTTAACTCTGTGAATTCAAGGTTATTTCCAAGCAGTTAATCTACAAGTTTGTCTTTTTAACACTAGCACAGCTGGCTTATCCACGACCAGTCCTTGTGTCTGAAGAATCATTCATAAGGTAGATTGATGTAGAGGGTTAGCACATCTATTCAATTGTGAATAGCATCAAGAGACTAACTTTGATTCTATCAAGATGAGGCACACAAACTATATATAGCTATACAGGGGGAGTCTCCTGCACGATGTCCCCAGTTTGATTACAGCGACTCCCATCACCAGATCAGTTTCACACCAGCTGAAAAGAGCAGGAAGAGAGGTAAAGGCACAAAACACTAATTTTTACATAAATTCTGCAACCACAGCAGATCAGTAGTTTTAAATTTGAATTCATTATCATTGCCCAAGCTTGCTACAACTCATGGTCATGTGACTTAAATACCTTAGAAACATTACTTTGAAACATAAAGTTGCCGGGCTTGGTGGCGCACACCTTTAATCCCAGCACTTGGGAGGCAGAGGCAGGTGGATCAATGTGAGTTCAAGGCCAGCTTGGTCTACAGAGTGAGTCTAGGACAGTCAGTATTGTTACACAGAGAAACCCAGTCTCAAAAAACCAAAAAGAACAACAAAAAACCCTAGGGTCTTTCGGGACCATCTAAGGTCCTGTTGGGAACTAGGTTAGATCAAAGAAACAAGAGGAAAGTGAAGCTGTCTCTCCCACCTGTGAAAAGGGAAGCTCAGGGAAGATTTTGGGAAAAGAGAGTTAGAGAACCTCAAAGAGGAGCTATGAGAACACCGAGGAAGGGGCAGGAGCGAGCACCTGTGGCCTATGCAGCTGAGGAGAACAACTTGCTGGAAGTAGCATGGGAATCATCTTAACATTTCCTTATGTCTCAGACATAACTGGCTTCTCTTCCCCTTGTCCCCCATCCATGTATGGTGCAAAAGTACCTGTTTATGGATAACATTGGGCACAGATATCAAGTAGACCTTAAGTTATTTTCCATAAATCTGAAACCCCTTCCCTGTCATTGTCTTCAAAGTTCATTTAGTGAAAGTCATGGGAGGAAACAGCCTTTACCAGATAGTTCTCAAAGAGAGACCACAATGAAGCAACTATTACAAAAAAAAAAAAAAACAACCAAAAAACAAAAAACCACTTTCACCCCTAAGATTGGAGGGAAATGAACAGCAAATAAGAGTTACTAAAGCCCAGGGGAACCTAAAAACTATTAAGAAGAGGGATTTTCAGAAAAAAAAAAAAACCAAAAAAAAACCAAAAGCAACCTATATTTCAGAGGACAATAGCTACGGGTACAGACTCACAGAAAGAAGGGAAGGAGCAAGAAAGTCAGGCCCCAATCTCTCTTTTTTTCCATGTTCTGGTCTCTTCCTAATGTCTCCCATCAAGTGAGCCTAGTCTGGGAAAGGACTGGGTGATGCAGTCTGTAGCTATGAGCCTCCAGAACGCAAAGCAACACACAGTAGGACCAAACGTAAGGAGTCAGAAGAAAACAACAAGCCCAGGGTGGTGCCACACACTGTAACTCCCCACAAATCATCTAAGTACCGGGTACTCAGAAGTCCAGTGGTATCACAGAAAGGCCAGGACTAAAGGCAGAAGTGTTTATACTTCTGATTGCTGTCTATGGGGGTTCTGACAACCTCCTTAAGCCAGAAAAAAATCTAACCTCACCTTTATTGTTTTTTCTTTCTTGTTCTTTTTTGAGGTGTGGTCTCATTATGCCACTCAAACTGGCCTCAAACTCAACATCACCCCCGCCCCCAGGATTGTAAGTATGCATCGCCATATCCAGCTGTTATATTCCTCCATCTGACACTTTGCAAGCTATCAATCAATACTTGTAGAATTAATACACAGATGACTTAAAAAGAGCTCCTTCCTGGTATGCGCATCAGTCAACAGCTCCAGTGATCTGGTCTGAGTTCTGGATTTCTCCTATGAACCTTTAGAAACACCAACACCAGCTACAAAGCAGTTGCACGGGGCACGGAAGACTGGAGTGATGGGTCACACTCAGACTCTCTTGTGTCTGTGGCCTCACAGGGCTCCTGATCCCCTACAGACACAAGCTCCCTAAACTGCAATAAACTATTGAGGGTTTGTTTTTGTATATTTGTTTATTTTAACTTTTATGCACTTTGGTGTTTTGCCTGCGTCTTTGTCTATGTGAGGATGTTGGATCCCCTGGAACTAGAGTTACAGACAGTTGTGAGCTGCCATGTGGGTGCTGGGAATTGAACCCGTGTCCTCTGGAAGAGCAGCTTGTGCTCATTACTGGCTGAGTCATCTCTCCAGCCCCAGAATCAATGTCTATTTCCTACACCTGGTGAACAAGCTCAGTGCCATGGATTCATCTTTCTAGGATCTTTCGTTCCAGGTAGTCCTTGTGATGAGGCCAGAAAATGTCTGTTGGCCTGAACAGTGGACCCTTTGGGCTGTTCAACACCTCTGAGACTTCCACTACAGTCCCATAAGACTCCCTGTTAGAAAAGAGGAGAAACAGAAGGAACAGAAAGGATAAAGTAGAAAAGTAAGGAGATAGTCGTCAGGGAATGTGAGGGAGTTACCTAAGAAGTCTCTCCAGAAAGGCTGGCATCCACACACACACATCTGGGCAGCAGGTCAGCTGGTCCATCACCCTTCAATGTGCCAGGGGATTTGCTGCTGGCTTTTTCTTTTTTAAAGATTATTTTTTAAACATTTATTTATATTTGCTCTACATATATGCCCGGGCAGATCTCAATGTAGATGGCTGTGAGCCACCATGTGGTTGCTGGGAATTGAACTCAGGACCTTGGGAAGAACAGCCAGTGCTCCTAACCTCTGAGCCACCTCTCCAGCCCCGCTGCTGGCTTTTTCAAAGTTTGCACCAAGTTTTAGTCAGAAGCTGTTGTTGTTATGCTTCAGCCTTGAATTTAGGAGTGAAGAGTGCTTGGGATACTTACGGGCCTGGCTGCGCTTCACCAAGAATACTGTGAGGAGAGGTAACAGGAGCATCATCAAAACCCACTGAAGTTCTTCTCTTTCCAGATTCTTTTACCTCAGACAGTGACAGGTCCCTGATGTATCTTTTGAGAATCTGTACTCTACCGGTTCATGGGAAATTTGGCAACTGAGCAATACGGAAAGGCATTCTCCAATAAGAACTGAGAAAAATATCTGATATCATCAGTTGCTAGGCAGAATAGAGACCTACAAAATGAAAGCAATAAAGATTAACCCCTTGTTTTCAGACACTGCTTGCTTGCTCCTGTTGGTTAGCTTCTCTTCACCCAGTCCCCAACTGTAGCACAATTACATGAAAAGTTCTGAGAAACAAAGGTTAATAACTCAGGTTATTTATTGCCTTTGGTTCTTCCTTAGAGTTTAGATTTTCAATCAAGGGCCGAAGAAAATCACACTTGGGTGCTAGGATTTGGAACTCCTTACTCAGTCTGATTTTCCCATCCATGCATCTGTCTCAGATAGCATGCATTGTTTAGATTGTCCTGTAATTTTTACATATGTCCGTCTTTCCAGTACTTTTCCACCTAGACAATAGGCCCTTAGCATACCTGTTGACGCGGGGAAAGAAACGGCCTTGAGGGAGATTCTGAGGGATTGCCACCCATCTTTCAAAGAAAGCAGTCTCCAAGACCAAGTTATGGTCACACTGTCGTTAGAAATACAGGATGAGTTAGGAGACAGCAGCTGAAGTTCAGTCAGGGAGCTGAGACACAGGTCTAGACAGGAAAGAGGAAGTGCACCGGAATGAGAGAAGCAGGGAGGCGGGCGGGCTTTGGGGTTCAGGGAACTGGGTTTGATCCCAGCTCTTTGACATGGGGCAGAATCTCAAACTGCACCAAGGCTGGGCATCTCCTACTTGAAAAGAAATCTGGTGTGTATTCCACAGGACTGTTGAAATACTTGGTGAGGTTGTTTATTGTGCACGAGACTGGGTGGTAGAATCAAACATCCTGGTTTCCTTAGATGATGAGTTGAGTGATGGCCCACCTGAAAGCTCAGAACTTGCGAATATAGCACCACTGCATATGGTAAAGGGGACTTTGCAGGTGCGATTGGCTTAAAGACTTCGGATGGAGAGATGATTTGGGATTATCGGGTAGATGCAGTATAATCACGAGGGTCTTTATTACAGGGAGGCAGAGGGCCAGAATCTAAGAAGGACCTATGACAGCAGAACCATTGCTGAAGGGGGCATGAGCCAAGGAGTACAGGTGACCCTGAACCTGGAATGAGAAGGTACAGGATCTTACCACAGAACATCTAGGAAGAATGTGTGTATTGATACCTTTTTCCTACCAGACCTGTCTTCAGAACTTTGGCCTCCTGAATTATAAGAGAGAAATTTTATATTGTTTTTGGCCACCTGATTCTTGCTTTTTAAGAAAATGGGAACCTTTTAGGCATGTCTTCCTATCCCCACAAAAAGGCCAAATGAAATTGTTCGATGACCACTCCTCAGATGCTGTATCTCTTTCTTCCTTTCCTTCTTTTTTTCCCCCTTGATTATTTATCTAGCAAATAAAGGTACCCATGTGGCCCTCCCAAAGACTCCATTTACTGCTCAGTGATGCTCAAGTTCCATGCCAATCTATTTTGTCCTTTGATTTTTTTCTTCTAGTTTTAACTTGTTCCCAAAAATGCACACTGTGTACCTAGAAAGGAAGTATGAAAAGAGTAGGTGGTTTAAAATCATTTCGATCTAATTGCAAATTAGTGAGTGGCAAGAAAGATCACTCAGCAGAGAACACCGTCTCTGGTATATTTTAGCTTATGTTTTTTTTTTTTTTTGGTGATTTTGTTGTGGATATGCATGGAGGTATATGTATTTGAGGTTCTCTTTTTAAGAAGGGGTTTCATGCCAGTCATGGTGGTGAATGCCTTTAATCCCAGCACCTGGGAGGCAGAGGCAGGAGTTCAAGGCCAGCCTGCTCTACAGAGTGAGTTCCAGGACAATCAGGGCTATTAAACAGAGAAACTCTGTCTCAAAAAAACCTAAAAAAAAAAAAAAAAAGCAGAAGAAGAAGAAGGGGTTTCATGTTCTGATCCTATCTTGTAAATTATTTCTCAATACATATTTAGTGGCATGACTTTACAAGTCCTTATATTTTTTCCCATTTTTTATTTTTGGAATTGTAAGTTGGTTATATAATTTCTCTGTTCTCTCCAAACTCTCCCATCTACAACTCCCTGCTCTTTTTCAAATTCACTCCCTTAAAAAAAAAACTAATTATTATCACATGTTTATATGTATATGCATGTACATATATATTCATAAATATAATCTGTTCAGTCTATATCATGTTGCCTGTATGTATGTTTTCAGGGCTGACTGTTTGGCAGTGGGCAACCAATTCATGTACTCTTCCCTGGTGAAGGCCACCTCTCCCATTCCCAGTTGCCTGTAGTTCTTGGTGTAAGATTGAGAATTCATGGCATTTTCTCCATCCAGTTTGGCAAGTTCATTGGTGTCATCCTTATTTAGTTCACATTTGAGCAGTGTGGTGGTTTGGATGATAATGGCTCCATAGGGTCATATATTTGCATACTTAGTCTCCAGTTGGTGAACTGTTTGAAAAGGATTAGAAGGATTAGAAGCTGAGGTCTTGTTGCAGAAAATGTGCCACTGGGGGTGGGCTTTGAGATTTCAAGAGCCCATGCCAGACTCAGTGTCACTTTCTGTGTATCAGGATGTAAAGCTCTCAGTTACTGATCCAGGGCCATCCAGGTCTGTTTCTTCCCATGATAACAATGGACTAACCTTCTAAAGCTATAAGCAAGTCCCCAATTAAGTATTTCCTTTTATATGAGTTACCTCAATCATAGTATCTCTTCACAGCAACAGAAATGTAACCAAGACAAAGATGGTACCAGAAGTGGGGTATTGCTATGACAGGCCCAACCATTAAGTTATTTGGAAGAATACAGAAGACTTTGGGACTTTGGACTAGAAAAATGCTTGGATGCTTTAAGAGTGGCTTAATAGGACATCCTAGCAGGAACATGGAAGACAGTGGTGCTGAGAGCAATGAGGAATCTGAAAGTCCAGCTCAAAAGGCTTCAGAGAGAAAGAATATCATCGGCTACCCTGGAGACCATTGTGATATTTCAGCAAAGAATGTGACTTTTTGCCCTTATCATAAAAATCTGCCTGGGCAAAACTGAAGAGTTTTAGATCAATGACTTTGGTAGAGGAGATTTCAAGACAGCCTAGTGTTGACTGTGTCATGTGATTAGTAGTGATCATGCTTATGCATGACTACAATGAAAAAGAGCAATTAGGGCAAAAAGAAATGCAAAATGTGCAATTTGAGGCAAAAAGGTATACCAAGAATAGTGAGACCTTGTCTCAAAAAAAGACAAAAACAAAACAAAACACTCCAGGCGTCGGTGACTCACACTTTTAATCCCAGCACTCAGGAGGTAAAGGCAGGCAGATCTCTGTGAGTTTGAGGGCAGCCTGGTCTACATAGTGAGCTCCAGGACAGCCAGGGCTATACAGTAAGACCCTGTCTTAAAACACAAGCCAACTAAAACAACAAAGAGCACTCAAAAGTGTTGGCATCAAGTCCTGTGCTCAAAGAGATAAAAACTTTAAAGAGGGGCTAGAAAGATGACTCAGAGGTTAAGAGCACTGGCTGCTTTTCCAGAGATCCTGAGTTCAATTCCCAGCAACCACACAGTGGCTCATAACCATCTATAATGAGATCTGGTGTCCTCTTCTGGCCTGCAGGCACACATGCAGACAGAACTCGGTATATATAATAAATAAATAAATCTTAAAAAAAAAAAAAACTTTCAAGAGAAGTTTAATGCTAAATGGAACAAAGGGAGTGGTGAGCTCAGGGTAAGACCCCACCCAGCTAATCTTCCAATTTGTGAAAAGGAATTAAAGGAAACTTAAGAAACAAAGGAAACCAACAACAGAAAGTTTATGCAAATGAAAGTCAGGGAGGGGCCCAGGTTCCAGCCACAGCAAGCAGAGGAACCTCGAACTTGGCAGCTTCACCCACAGGGTTCAAGAAGGATATAGGAAAGGGGCTGTATCATCTTTCTCCATGGTTAAGGAAAGCAGCCGAGGCAAGGGGTTTGTCAAGACAGTGCCCAAATGGAGGCATGGAGAGGCCTTTGCATGAGACTGTGAAGGTGAAGCTTGGGTTTAGTTGGAGACCCCAAGATGGAGATGTCAGAGCTGGGTGGGGGTGCCTGCCAAGGATAGCTGCAGACAGGGTCTGGAACCAACTCAAGAGAGGAGAGAGAGAGAGAGAGAGAGAGAGAGAGAGAGAGAGAGAGAGAGAGA
>CAJQZJ010033427.1:2567627-2577861 GCA_907164525.1 Lophiomys imhausi
AGAGGAGAGGAGAGAGGAGAGGAGAGGAGAGGGAGATATTACAGTAAACTACTGGAAGGAGTTGGAGATCTGAAGAGCACTTTGACATCAGACATGGAAATGCAGAATTTGGAGTTTGCCCTGCTAGTTTTTGGTCTTGCTTTCTTCTAGTATTTCCTCACTATGTTCCTGTTCTTCTCTTTTGGAATGGTAAGATATATTTTGTGCCATTGTATGTCTGCTTTTTTATTCTGATTTTATGGGGTGGGGGGTTGATTTAAGAGATCACCTTGAGTCTCAGAAGAGACTTTGGACTTTTAAGCATCGTTGAGACTGTAAAAGACTATGGTGACTTTTGAAGTTGGGCTAAATACATTTTGCATTATAATATGACTACAAGCTTATGGGGGCCAGGGAGTGGAATGTGGTGATTTGAATGATAATGACTCCCTAGGCTCATATAATTGTTTGCTTAGTCCCGAGTTGATGAACTGTTGGAGAAGGATTAGAAGGATTAGGAGGTATGGCCTTGTTGAAGTAGGCGTGTCCTTGTTGGAGGAAGTGTGTCACTGGGCTGGGGAGGGCTTTGAGGTTTCAGATGCTCAAGCCAGGCCTAGTGTGTCATTCTTTCTTCCTGCCACCTGCTGATACAGATGTAGAGCTCTCAGCTACCTCTCCAGCACCATGTCTGCCTGTGTGCTGCCATGCTTCCTGCTGTGATGATAACAGACTAAACCTCTGAAACTGTGAGCAGCCCCAATTAAATGTTGTCCTTTATGAAAGTTGCCACGGTCATGGTTTCTCTTCACTGTAATAAATCCCTAACTAAGACATCCTCTTCCAACCTTCTTCTGTATTTGCCTCTCTCCTGCTCCCTAAGGAACTTCCCTTTCATGTTCTAATTCTCCTTTATAAGTTCTATTTCAAATTTGTATTTCCCAGGATTAATATACGTATTTAATGGTGTGATTTTACTGCTCCTTAAGGTTCCATCAGGATCAAGTTTTGTTTTCTTTACATAACTTAAAAACCATAATTATTATTAGTGTGTTTATGAGCATGTGTGTTGGTGCCCATGCCATGGTGCACGTGTAGAAGTCAGAGGACAACCTTGTGAGGTCATTTCTCTTTCTGTCTTTATGTGGGTTCTTTGAATCAAACTGGTTCCTAGCCAGGCATGGTGGCACATGCCTTTAATCCCAGCACTCAGGAGTCAGAGGCAGGAGGATCTCTGTGAGTTTGAGGCCAGCCTGGTCTACAAAATGAGTCCAGGACAGCCAGGGCTTGGTACACAGAGAAACCTTGTCTCGAAAAACAAAAACAAACAAACAAAAAAAAAAGAAAAGAAAAAGAAAAACAAACAAACAAAACACATAAAACCCCCCAAAGTCAAAACTGGTTCCTAACTTGCTTTATTGTAAAAAGTATTTAAAACTTCTATTTTCAGGGCTAGAGAGATGGCTCAGCAGTTAAGAGCACTGGTTCTTCTTCCAAAAGACCCTGGTTCAAATCCTAGCACCCGCATGGCAGTTCACAGCTGTCTGTAATTGCTGGGTGTGGTGGCAGCTCACAACCTTCTGTAATTGCAATTCCAGGGTATCTAACTCCCTTGTCTGATCTCCAAGGGCTCTTGTGTGAGCATGGTCAACATTAACTCATACAGGCAAACACACAAATACATAAAACAAATACATATTTTTTTAAGTTCGAAGTAATGATAAAGAGTATAGCATCTTATACCCATGGTATTCTTTTCTTCTTTAGCTCTTTCACAAAAGGCTCAATATGGACTCCAAAAAACAAACAACAAAGTTGAAAAGCAGAGCAAGGGTTTGATCAGGCCAAAAGAAGATTATATAAATGGTCCCCAAACACATGAAAAGATTCTCCATGCCATTAATCATTAAGAAAATGAAAATCACAACCATAAGATACCAACTCACACCCATTAGGCTGGCTGCTATTTAGATGGAGGAGAAAATGACAAGTGTTGGCAAGGAACCCTTGTGAACTCCTAGCAGGAGTGTGAAATGGTATAGCCGCTATGAAAACAGTTCCTCCAAAAGCAAGAAAAAAAAAAAGAAATTACCATAAAGTCCAGCAACTCAATTTTTAGTTGCTGTATTTATTCAAAATGGTTAAATTCAGAGTCTTGAAGAAATATTTATGCATTTGTGTTCAAAATATCATTATTCACAAACACCAAAAGGTGAAAAAAGCAATCCATGTGTGCCATGATGGATGATTGGATAAACAAAAGGTGTCAAATAGCAGTAGAGCATTAGTCAGCTTTGGAAGTGAAATTCTGCAATGTACTACAACACGAGGGAACCCTGAAAGCATTGTGCCTGGAGAAGCGAAATCACAGAAAGAGAGATCCTGTCAGAGTCCACTTATGTGAGGTACCTAGAGCAGTCAAATTCCGACACACAGGAAGTAGGATGGTGGATGTTAGGGACTGGAGGGAGGGGACAGTGGGGAATCGTTTCATGGGTACAAGTTGGAAATACTTCTGCAGATGGTGTGTACTACTTTACACTTAAAAATACCTGAGAGAGGCTAGGGTGTTAACTTAGTTGGTAACATGGGGGAAAAAACTGGGTGTGCTGGCATATGCTTAGGATCCCAGAGCCGAGGAGGCAGAAGCAGGCAGATCGCTGGACCCCGAAGGCCAGCTACCCTAATCTAAGTGGCAAGGTCCAGGCCGGTGA
This sequence comes from Lophiomys imhausi, assembly GCA_907164525.1. Taxonomy (NCBI): domain Eukaryota; kingdom Metazoa; phylum Chordata; class Mammalia; order Rodentia; family Muridae; genus Lophiomys; species Lophiomys imhausi. Next base: position 2,570,318 of record CAJQZJ010033427.1, read on the forward strand.
GAGACAGAAAACAAGGTGGACAATACCTAAGGAATGACACCAGGTTGTCTATCAGCCTCTATGTGCCCTTGCACACACATACACACATGGATCATCACAGAAAAGCATGCACACACATGTTTAAGATGATAGATTTTACAAGTATTTAGCACAATTAAAAAATAAAAAAAATACTAAAAATTAGTTTGGATGGTCTACACTATTTCATACTTTGTAAAATGTGTTCACGTGTATGAGCCCATTAGATTCTTTACGACAACTTACAAAGGAGCAGCTTGAATGTTATTACTTCCCTTCATGAGTAGAAGAGAGTCCTTGTAGGGGTAGGGGTTTTTATAATGGCTCATCAGGAATGGGGATTTTTTTTTCTTTTTGGTTTTTTGAGACAGGGTCTCTCTGTGTATCTTTGACTATCTGGACTCACTTTGTAGACCAGGCTGGCCTTGAACTCAAATTGATCCACCTGCCTCTGCCTCCCTAGTGCTGGGATTAAAGGTGTGTGCCACCAACATACCCGGCAATTACAGACAGCTGTGAACTGCCATGTGGATGCTGGGATTTGAACCCGGGTCCCTTAGAAGAGCAGCCAGTGCTCTTAACCACTGAGCCATCTCTCCATCCCCAGAATGGGGATATTTTAAAGAGACATTTGTACCCCTCCCTGTAGAAAAAAATATGGCTAATTAAACTATTTACCCAGTATTTATATTATCTTTAATTGATTGGTGGTGTTAATCCTTAACCTGCCATTATAAATGAATACACACAGACACTGGGTGGATTTTAACAAGCCTAGGCCTGGGTTGTGCAATCCTAGCCCATCTAAGCTAGCTCATAATTCTATTACCCAAATATGATCCTATATATACATACGTCCCCTTGGACTATTATTCTCCATGCTAAGCTGATGTTCCAGGCCACATGGAAGGATCTTCTTTAATTTACCCCATGGGGTGTCTTCCTTGTTTGCTCCTGGCTTCTTCTCCGACCTCTTCTTCCCAAGATGCTCTATATCTCTCTAAAAGCCCTTAGACCTGCCTACCTCTGTCTTTGCCCAATCTCCAGGCCTCAGCATTTATTTAACCAATCAGAGTCAATTAAGTAACAGACAACAAACAGAACCAGTTAACATTTAGAATGCTTAACACCACCCCATCACCTCCCTTTGGCTCTCAGACTATGGAAACAATGGTTTCCAAGAAATAGGAATTTCCCTTGGAATCTCATGCTAGGAAGAGGAGAATAGACTGTAGCCTGGTGCCAGATAGAGGAGAAACTTTATTTTATTTTGGTTTTGATTTTTTTTTTCTTCAAGTTACTTCTCAATTACAATCCCCTCCCTACTCCCCGCTCCGGTCCCACCCTCCCACCTTCTTCCCCTCACCCCTCCATCTGCTTCCTTTTTTTTTTAAGTTTAAAGTATATCCTCCCCCCCAAAAGCTTTCCCTTCAAGTCCAACAAAAGGCTCTTTTTCTTATAACAACAAATACAATACAAAACAACAAAAATAATTAGGCCACAATTATGAGAATTATAAGGCTTAGCATGCATTCCCAATGTCCAGTCCATACGTATTTGGCAACTGACTTTAACATTCTACTATGCCTCCATTTCCATGAGTTTAAAGATCTATATGCAACTCAGCTTCCATCCTAACTTGCATCACCATTTTAAAAACATCTTCTTAGATCCAGAACACCCTCTTAATTCCTAAACAACTCAAAATTTGACTATGAGACTATAACTATCTAGTCTTCAACCACATCAGAGACCTGAGAAGGATAAATATATCTGATTATACAGTAAGTATAGTTTTGGAAGCCAGCAGCTTCCAAAAGAAATGACATACAAGTGGCTGCCTGGATAGTTCCCAATTTCTCTCCATACATTAGAGCATCAATCTTCAGCCTTTTGGCCCTGTTTCTCTGACAGACATTGATTGTAAAGCAGAAATTATGAAAGACTTGCCTACCCTGTCTTGGGAGAGATAGGCTGTCGACTTACCTGCTTCTAAGTTTTGTCCTTTTTGGACAGCATTCTGTCTACAGTTGAAGCAAGAGATTTTTCTCTCCAAGTGACAGGTTTGCCACTAATTCAACCATCTCCAATTGGAGATTCTTCGATGCTCATCAACTACTTGGAGTAGAATAGGGGGTGCTGTCAGAAGCTGGCATGTTTCAATATCAAAAAATGTTAAGTTAAGAAAATATCTTTGAATGCTATATTCTACAGATCTCTTGAGGTTTTTGAAGACCACCTATCTATCTCCTTATATTTGGATAAGCAAATGTTGCTTGTGTCTTAGCAACTTGATTTCTGATTAACTTAGAAAGTAACTGTGATAGACTACCCTCGTACCTAACAAAATGAGATGCTTGAATGACTATTATTAGCTTGCATTTCTTAATTATCCTAAACAGTTTATGACAGTTGCTAACAAAAGGCCAAAATTAAGATTATATTTAGCTACATTGGTATTGATCTTTGTATATTGATACAGAATTATGGTTTTGATTTTTTGAGACCTGTTTTCTCTGTGTAGCTCTGGCTGTCCTGGAACTCTCTCTGTAGATCAGGCTGGCCTCAAACTCACGAGATTGGCCTGCCTCTGCCTCTCAGGTGTTAAGATTAAAGGGGTGCCACTCTTCCACCCCCACCTGTGGCTTTTTGTTTTGTTTTTTTCAGAGGAGGAACTTTGTTCCCCGGAAAGAGATTTTGAATGGTCTGACAACTTATCAGACAACTTTGTAGGAAAGTCTGAAGCTGAGACAATGATGGGTCAGGGATGGGCTAGACTACACTTTGAAAATGACTGCTTAGCCACACATACCTCTGCCCTGTATGTAAACCTTGATGTAAGCATCCGTGGTTATGAGCTATGACGGGATTTCCTCTGGTCCTTATCCTCACCATCTCAGCAGCACGGACACCTGTGCCCTGCTTTTTGCATTGTCATGTCTTTTTTTTCTACTTTGAGCTCTCTCCACCATTCCCTCTCTTAACTATGGAGACTCACTCAGGAACTAGAGTTTCCCCAGGAAGCTTGCTCAATGACTTCATAGAAAATGGAGTTCGCACATTAGCCTCCCCCAGAAACCTGAATGGAAAAAAAAATTTTTTTTTTAATTTTTCGAGACAAGGTTTCTCTGGGTATACATCGCTGTCCTGGACTCAATTTGTATACCAGGCTAGACTTGAACTCACAGAGATCCGCCTGCCTCTGCCTCCCTCATGCTGGATTAAAGGTGTGTGCCACCACATTCAGCCTGAATGGAATTTTAGTGCCATGGTTGGTTGAATTCTGACAAATACATGCACCCTTGTACCCCACACCCAATCAAAATACAGAGTATTTCTAGCAACCCATAAAGTTCACCACTCTACCCCAAGGCTACTACCTTTTGGGTTCTTTTTTACTCTATGACAAATCTTCATTCTTTCGGAGAGGGTGGGGCAGGAGTCAGAGTGTGGGAAGAAGTGGCTTCTGCTGAGCATTGTCTCTAAACTATTGTTTCTCAGCTAAGACCTGGGGCCTGCTACATGGGGGTGGGGGCACAAAAACACAGAAAACAAAGAAACAACTTCCTCTCTTTCTCACATTTAGCAAAAACTTCCCTTTCCTTAGATAGTGCAGGCCAAGAACTGGTTAGAGAACAGTAAAGGAGGTGACATTAAAGAAAAGGATAGCTTGTACCCACATGCTCCCTGAATCCTCCACTATTTTCATTATTGGCTTTTTTTTCAGACCCTAATTATTAAGCATCCTTAAGCACGTATGTATCCTCTGTTCTCTGTCCCTACTTATAAAACTCTTACATCTTTGTGGCTCAATTAATAAATCCATGAGCTGGAAAATAAGGGTCTGTGCTAGCTCTTGAGATGGTGATGATATTTACATAGTACCCAAGCCCTCCAGGAGTTTACAGTAGTTTAGTGGGAAGGACCAAAATACATGAAGTTAATACATACATACCCTAAATTAGATCATCTTCTGGAGTTTTTCTTTAAAAAAAAAGAATTAAGTTTTTATTAGCATATTTTAGACATAATTTGTTTTATTGTGGCATTTTCATATATGCATATAATATACTTTCATCATATTCTTCCTGATAGGTAATCTCTGCCGACAAAATGGGCCAATTCAAGCCAAATGAAAATATATAAAGCAGGTTTATTGGGGGCAGCTCTCGGGCAGGTTCACTGATCTCACAAGATGAGGTCAGGGAAGTTGCTGTGTAGATAGGGAGACAAAGAAGAGGAACACACAGAGAGAGGAGAAATACAGAGAGAGAGAGAGAGAGAGAGAGAGAGAGAGAGATGTCTGGATCATATAGTGAAGAGCCCCCTCTGGGGAAACCCAGCCCCTGGGCTGTAAAGTTCAGGGTAGAGGGTGGGGTATGCCATCCATGCTCTGTAACAGGAAGGAATTGAGGGATGCTGGGAGAATCTGGAGGCCCCAGTCTGCCTTGGTTCTCCCATTAGCTTCTTTTGTCCCCTACTTCCACTGACTGCCTCATTTTTCCAAATAGTAGGAGTTTTTTTTCCCCCTTGAAGATGCAACTAACTACCAATCACAGACAGCTCCAAATGCTACAAGCTTTCTCTCTTGCCCCCTTCCTCCTCTTTTTACCAACTTCTCATCAGGAACCAACCATACCTACCTCTGTGGTCTCTATAGCTCTTCTCAAATACATCCCCTCTCTATGTCTTCATTTCCACAAACCTGGCTCTTGATTTCTCATCCGTCTTCTGGGCCGGGACCTTCTAGCTACTGCAACATCTGACTTAATGCCAAGGTCTTCGTTACCTTTCTTTTGCTGTGAAGAGACACCATGACCAAGAACACTTATAAAGCATTTAATTTGGGGCTCACAGTTTCAGAGGATAGTAGAGTTCATGATCATGGTGGGGAGCAAAGCAGCAGTCATGTAAGCGTAGTGCTGGAGAAGTAGTTGAGAGTTTACATGTCGAGATAACAAACATGATGGAGAGACAACCATGATGGAGAGAGAGAGAGAGAGAGAGAGAGAGAGAGAGAGAGAGAGAGGGAGGGAGGGAGGGAGAGAAAGAGAACTGGGAATGGTGTGAGGTTTTGAAACTTTAAGGTCCACACACCTCCCCTCCCACAAGGCCACACCTCTTAATCCCTCCCAAACAGTTCCATCAACTGGAGAAGAAGTATTCAAGCATTGCAATGAGCTAACAGGGGCCATTCTTTTTCAAACCACCACCACAGCCAGTTTGGCTGGCTATCTCTCTCAGCCCCTATGCTTATAAGACAGAACACACAACATTCAATGTCCCCAACTACCTAGCTCTGCCCACCTGCAGCCTTAGCTCCTGCTGAGGCAGGTTAGAAAGACAAAGAAAATGAAGAGAACATTCGAAGAAGAATCTCCTTGCCCTGGACTCTTTCCTGCTGACAGAATCAAGGAACTGCAACACAAATGATAAGGACAAATTGCCTACAGAGATAATGTATGTTTTCTATCTTTATTTTTAAAAAAATTTTATTCATTTATTTTTATTTTTTTTACACTGGTATTTTGACTGCATGTATGTCTGTGTGAGGGTGTCGGATCCTCTGGAATAGGAGTTACAGACAGTCCTGAACTGCCATATGGGCTCTGGGAATTGAACCCAGGTCCTCTAGAAGAGCAGCCAGAGCTCTTAACCTGCTGAGTCATTTCTCCAGCCCAATGTATGTTTTCTTAAAAACATCTCAAGACTGATGTTAAAAAAGCAAATGAACTAGTCTGTTAATTTTAGTTTTGTTAATTTAAAATTTACATTTATGTGTGTGTATGTGTGTGCATACACTTGTGCATACAATGTATATGCAGTAGTCAGAGGGCATTTTTCAGGAATCGGTTCTCTCTTTATATCATGTAGATTCTGGGGATTGAACTCAACATCTCAGGCTTGGTGGCAAAAACCTTTACCCACTAATTAATCTCACTAGCTTCAGTGAACTATTCTTACAAAGGTCCAAACTGTTTGTAATCCTGAGTTTTTGCCATATTAGCAGGCATCTTTCATCCCCAAATGTAAGATTTGAAGTGTGTGTGTGTGTGTGTGTGTGTGTGTGTGTATGAATGTAGTAGAGACCAGAAGAGGGAGTTAGATCCTTTGGAGTTGGAGTTAACAGGCACTTGTGAGCTGCCCAGGATAGGTACTGGGATCTGAACTCCCATCCTTAGCAAGAGCAGTAAGGACTCTTAACCGCTGAGATGTCTCTCTAGACCCCTCACCCCTAATCTAAACAAAACACTTCATAAAACCACTTTACAACTTCATTTACTACAAAAATTCCCTTACAAAGCTAACAAGTTCATATACCTTAACTTTATAAACTTTGATTTAGACTCTGTTTAATCTTTAAACCCTGTGTTTTACATCCTTGGAGTAGTTCAAACTTCCCAAAGCCACAAAGTCATCCATATAGACACCCAAGTGTGACTCTCTGTGGAGGAGCCCACATTCATGTCTCGAGGTTGTGCCGGCCCCTTTCCTATACAACCCACTTTCTAAATACTTAGTAATTTTACTAACTTGATTTCACTATAGTTCATCTTGAAATCTTTCTGTGGCATAGTCAAAAGTGTGGCTGTACCTGAGTGGAGGTCCTTAACACCAAAGGGAACGGCTCAAACTGCTGGTAGCCACTGTGTGGGCTATGCCTTCCTGCTGCTCTTGACCCTTCCACCCCAGCAATGCTCTTTGCTCTGGCCTGAGAGGCTGCCTGGCTTGTCCTACATCACTGACCCCTTCTGCCTTTAGTCACGGTTTAGAAGCCTCCCATCCCAGCCACCACACACCCACAACATACACTGGTATCTCAGCTCTCTTATCTGGGCTGTGTAGTTCTCTTGTTACCTGGGCCCTCTCATTATCTGGAACTGAAGGCTCCTCCCCACTGGCCTGAGAGCTCCTTGAAGACTAAGGTATTCATCTCTGAGCCCTCAATGTCTTGAACAGAGGAAAAAGCTCAGGTGTGCTTGGCTTTGTCCCAAGCCTTGTACACTGTAGGAGAAAGATGTTACTATGGTATCCACCCACAGTAAGGACAGTGAACAATTAGGAAACCTATTAGAAAATCACACACAGCTGCTGGGAGTAGCAGAGCTGAGGTCTAAAACTCAAGGATCAGGCTCTAAGTGTCCCTGGCTTGTAATCTCTGGGCTCATCTGTCCTTCCACTCACATGTCATTGTCAAATGAACAGTTTTTTTGCCTCCCCATCTCATTACATAGGAAACCAAAGCCTGCAGTTCTGAGAAGCTTGGTGTCCTTGGGTTCCACCTCCCTCCTCTCTCCTCATCCCTCCTTCCAGGTCTTTCGTTTTTGTTTTCCTTGAGAAACATGTATCAAGTTCACTCCTTCCCTTCATTCTCTCTTGCTGTCCTCTGAACAACACCTTCCTTCAGGTGTGCTGACCGCACTGTCTCTTCCTTTTGGGCCTCAGAGTTTGCATAACAACACAAGACCTAGACAGTGCTTACATTCCCCCCTTCCTCCTCCAATCCCCCAAGACCTAGACAGTGT
>CAJQZJ010033427.1:2598493-2658430 GCA_907164525.1 Lophiomys imhausi
TTAGGTATTCACTAAATCTAACTTATATTAACCTATCAGCCCCTTCACAGAAATATTCGTAGAACCTTTTTAACTACATCTGCTGTGAAAGCATGCTGCATGGTAGTGCTGCTGGGTCTAATCCCATACCCTAAACAAGAAAAACATCAGTCTGTTAAACAGTGTTGCTTAATCTAGGAAGCAGATATTTAGCAAAGATGAAATGCTTAGAAATCTTCCAGTGAGATTTGGGGTTTAAAATGACTCAGATTAAAATACTTTAAATCTATAAAACACGAGCCATGGGAGAGTAGCCCTCCACTCCTCCCACCCTGAATAGAAAGACTGACTGTCAAACCAGATGAAAGCTATGTGAATGTGAAGGACCCTCTAGTTAATTTGTAGGATTGCTTCTTTGTGTTACTTCAGTATTGTCTGTTTAGAAAAAAAACAGAACTGTCTTCCTCAAACAAGCTTGATGTTAAAGTTGCTTAAATAATGGCCAGTTTGTTCTGTATCTGCTGGGAACATAATACCCAGTCTGTATGCGTGAGCCTTGTTCAGTGCGACTGGGTGGTGAGGGTGATGATGGGCTGTGAGGGTGGTGTGGAGATATTGCCTGAAGTCCCGCTCTCATTTGTGAGATGAGCCATGTGTGGTGACCCCTCCTTTCCCTTTATCTTGACTCCAGAGAGGTACAGAAAGCAGTCAACACTGCCCAAGGATTGTTTCAGAGATGGACGGAGCTCCTTCAGGGACCCTCTGCAGCAACAAGGGAAGAAATCGACTGGACCACCAACGAGCTGAGGAACAACCTCCGAAGTATAGAGTGGGATCTGGAGGACCTTGATGAGACCATCAATATCCTTCTATGTTGTCCGGGGTATGGGGACTTGGGAACACAGGCAAGAAGACAGGTTTTATCAGGGTGTCTTCAGCCATAGTTGAGAGGTTTGCTTTTATAGTGATTGATCTGGCTCTTGCTGGTACCATGACACATTTGAAGTGCTTGCCCAGTGATCTCAGGGAGGACAGCCTTGTTCTTTAGTGTGTGGGGACTCCTGCATTATCCAGGCTGCACAGGGAGGGTGCTGCTCATCACTCTGGACCCTGGAGTTAGTCGGCTGGTGTTCAGTTTCTCATTCCACCATTGTAAAAGTAAAAACAAATTTTTCCTCTCACACAGTAAAGTACTAATACTCCTGATGTCTGTGTGGAGATATTCCTTACATACCAAACATCTCTCCAGCAGACACCAGCGAATGTCCTACAGTTTTGACACTAACTACTGGCGATGGCATGGGACCCTGTAGCATTCGTAGCCGCCATATCTGACGCAGGTGCTTCAAACCCACTTCCTGTTTGTTTAATTTTTCAAGAGCAGCTTGTAGAGCTCAGGGAATTGCATTGCTTAGGTTGCTCATGTTTTATGAATTCTGTGTGTGGAGGAGATGCCCAGGGGAAGGTAGGCAGAGTTGTGTAGTCTTCAGGAATGCCACCCTCCTGTGGTGCTCGTCAGGAGCCCTGTTAGTTTCAGGGTTGTGAAAGCGTCATGACAGCAACATTATTGATTAGGTCATTGGCCATTGGTGGTTAGCTCAACCTTTAGTCCCTTTCTCCTCCCAGGGTAGTTGTGGCTGGAAGTTCATATCACTAATCATAGAGTGGTTTGTTTAGTGATTAGAGGAGCCGTGTAGGGGTCATCAGTTGTCTATGAGCATATAGAGTCTAGAGACTCCAAGGGCCTGAGGAACTCTGGGCCAGAGAAGAGTTGAAATATGTATTTGATACAGTGTCACAGCAGTGACCCTGGCTTCGGCCACATTAGTGAGCTTCTCTGTGCTTTCGTTTCCTCCTCAAAAAAACACTAGGATAATGAGAGTGCCCACCTCAGGAGTGTCCTGCGAACTGGTTATATGAATCAAGAGCTTAGAATGGGCTGCCCAGAGCAGTTGACTGTAAAGGACTAGCAGTTGGGCTGGGCTGCTCCTTGTAATATAGTACTGGACTATCCTAACATGCAAGGACCAGGGTTCTGGCCCCCTGCAGAAACACAGGCACGAGTGTGTACTGCACACCAGCAGTCATGCTACATAGCATCTAAACAGACCAGGGTTGCAGCTTGCTAGTTAGAGCTCCAAGGAAAATGTCCTTAAAGACTCCTCTTCCACTTACGTGGTTTTACAGTGCCACTGTCCATTGAAGAGCTGCCTTGGGCCATGAAACTGTTTGGTAAGGCAGATCCATTATGCGAATTTATGCAGTTGATGCTGGGGGGAAAGTCCATAGATCTGACTGATGAACTAGAGATCTGTTGAAGCTGAATTGGGCAGCTTTCTACTTTCAGCCAGAAAGTCTCTATAACCAAAGCTTTAGTTAGAAGACATGCTGGTTTCATATCTGAGTTCTGGTTTGTGTTTTTCTTTGAAATAATACATCAAGGAAAGCAGCTTCTACAAGGTTCACTCACTGGGCAACATGGGCTTACAGGCAGTTGATATGTAGTATCTTACTGCTGATCTAGTGAGCATGGTACTTTCATTATTATGGACTTTATATATTGTTATATATGGTGCCTTTTAAGTTACTAAAAGGCAAGTAAAATACAGTATGGGGGATAGGATCACAAGCAATTTCAAGAGGATATTGTTTCCTCTGAGACAGATTGGGGGATGTAAGCTGTGAGGCAAGAGAACTGGGGCGGGCAGTGGAGGGCAAACAAGAGCAAAGTATAATGCACATTTATATGGAGTTACAGAGAAGCCATTGCTTTCCAGATAGCCACATTTTTTAAAGACTATACAAATAAATAAAATTTTAAAACCTACAAAAACAAAAGAGAAAAATTGTTAGGGCGAGGCGCAGTGGTGTCCACTGGTAATCCTAGCACTCCAAAGGATGAGACAGGAGAATCACAAGTTGAATGCTACACTGGGCTTAGGGCTATGCAGTGAATTCTAGGCTAGTCTCAATTGCATCGTCTGTCCTTATCTCAAAGAAGCTGTGAGATATAGGAGAAGAGTTTTGGTATTCATCATTCATTCAGCGATCATTTCCTGATTTTCTTGGCTTTTAAGGTCAGGTCAAAAGAAACTAGCTACCTGGCCTCGTGGAATTGGGTTGGAAATAGGTAAGAAATAATAACACAGATAATGTACAGGTTATGAGAGAGAGCGCGAGAAGTTTCTGGTGTCTGACCTAAGGCAATTGAGCTAGGCCTGAGACTAAAGAGATCGAAGGCAGCTTCCCTGAAGAAGGCTTGAGGTTGAGGAAGAGGCTTTCCACCCTGGCATAAGCAAGAGTTTTGGAATGACAATTTAAAGGTTTGCAAAAGCCAGCTGTAGTGTCTTACAATCTCAGCACTTGGGAGGCCAAGAGGCAGGTTATCACTCCACGTTCAAAGCCAAAACCAAAACAGTGAATTCCAGGCCACTCTGGGTTCCCTGTGTCAGCTAATCATGAATCAAAAAAGGACAGACAGACACATGTGTTGGCAAACATCAGGAAGATCCTAACTGACCTGTGGTCAGTTAGCTATGAATTTAAGGTGAGCCTCAGCTCTTTTTGCCCCCCCACCCTCTCCCAGCCATTTTGTGAGACACAGGTTAGCCTGGAGCTCAAGGTCCTCCCACCTTCCAATACTGTGATTACAGATCCTCCTTTATGCCCAGCTAGCAGAGGCTCTCTTTAACTTGCCTGGTCATCTCTGTTTTGGGGCAAGGGATCTCCTTGTAGCTGTGCTCGGAGAGAGTTTAGGGACGTTCTGTGAGTGTGTTCATGGAGTTTGGGTTGTTTTATTCCTCGCATTTCAGGGCCCTGGGGCCTGACAGGGTGCTGTCAGGTTTTTGATGGTGCATTGCTTTACCTTAACTTGGTGGTCCACGCATAGTTGAAGCAAATCCTAGAAAATTCAACCTGGATGCAACCGAATTGAGCATAAGGAAAGCCTTCATCACAAGCACTCGGCAGATCGTCCGGGTAAGGAGCATTCATTCCTTATGGTGGTGTCCCAGTAGGAGGTACACACACTTCTCAGAAACCTCCCTCAGCCACAACCCAGCAGGCTGACCCTGAAACAACCTTTCAGCGTGACCTCAATGCCAATGTCCCGTATACAACATGTCTGATGGGGAAGTTTACTCTAATATTGTCTGTGGTGCTAAAATGGAAACGACACAGTAAACTGCTTGCTGGAAGGTTACTGTAACAGCCTGATCCTACTTGCCTGTGTCTCTAATTTCTTCAAAATAGTGATTAAAAAATCTTTTAATGTGCTCTATTTCTGGACAAAAGGAACATCTATCTCTTGTAGGAGCCATTTGGTTTCCTGATTGATTGGTAACCATGTGCACTGTTGAGGAGTGGCTCTTCCTGGGTTTGGCTGGTGGCCGTCCCTACCATCTGAGTTGCTTCTGGAACTACTACCATCCATGCTATTACTGTTGCCATATACAAGTGCTTGACAGCTTCTCAGGACTTACCCAGAGCAGGCAAGCCAGGGATGGCATGTAAAAACAAGCCATGGAGTGGACACATCTTTAGTACCAAATTATTAAGAATACTATCCACTAGTAAAGGAGAAAATATAGTTTAGGTAAAATCTTGTGTCATTCAGATGTATTTTGTACTTTGAAAGTATATGGCTAAGCCATTTGATTAGCATAACTAGATGTAAGAGAAGCAGCTGCCATTAACATATGTACTCAAAAGTGGCTTCCTTGAAGAAAAAGACTTGGGACCAGACCAGTGCTGACATATGGCAGGAACCTTGCTTTGTGTTTGCCAAAGACTTTCATCATGTGATTTCCTCTTGAAATGATCTCGAATGGTAAATTATCATTGAACTTTATATGTCCTTGTTCTTTGTTTCCCGGTACTTACACATTGTTTATATATAAGCTCACATGCAATAGGGCAGACTCTTTTTGACTTCAGGTGCCCCTGGAGACAGTGAGTGCTTGATTCAGCATTCTGACTTTCCAGGCAGCTGTAATGCTTCTCTGCTAAGCACATTGCTAGGTGACATCTTTTGTGTATAAGTCCCTCAGTCATTTTATTTACCTATTGAGAGATGCTCTCACTCTCTAGCCCACACTGACCTCCCAAGTACTAGCGTTACAGGTGTGAAGCTCGACATCTGGCTGTCTGAGCCTGCCAGCAAGTGTGGAACAGCAGCAAGTGCTCTTAACCGCTGAGCTGTCTCCAGGGTTTCTCTGTGTAGCCCTGGCTGTCCTGGAACTCACTCGGTAGACCAGGCTGGCCTTGAACTCACAGAGATCCGCCTGCCTCTGCCTCCCAAGTGCTGGGATTAAAGGCGTGATCCACCATGCCCAGCTATTAAGTATAGTTTGTTTTCCTTCTCTCCCTTCCTCCTTGTTTCTACCTTCCCTCACTTCTCCACTCTTTTTTTCCTCCCTTCCTTCCTTTTTTATAATGGTTTTTGTAACAGTATCTTTTTATTTTTACTTATATATTTATTAATACTTAACAATTACCTATAAAGTTCCTAAATTCTAAAACCCAAACCCTAACTCTAAAACCTAATATTTAAAACACCCTAATACCTATAAAACAAACAGTTCACATTAACCTAAAGTTTCTTAAAAGGATATTTTTTCAGATTAATTCTTTGGATCCCTACAGATGGAAGGTCTCAGCAACTTTTCAGTCTTAAAGTCTATGAGTCTCGTTTGTCTTATCTTAAGGCAGTTTATAAATTTAATCTGTTTCAACCATTGAAGTGGGGCAGCCCTTATATCAAGCAAGAATTGCCTCTGCAGCCCTAGGCCCAATTATTTACAAGATGAAAAGTTTCTTAGACTCACCATTCAGATGCTTTGGGCCTCCAAGGGTTCCACTTCAGTGCTTTGTCCAATCCGATGCTTTCGGGCTCCGAGGGGAGATAATTCTCCATTTAGATGTTCTAGAGCACCAGGGAGGATCTGCCTTTGGATTTTCGGCAGGTTGGTGCAAGATGGTGATAAGCAGGGGAGTGCAGCGAAGCCTCTCAGCAAGAGGCCCATGAGGCTGGGTGGGCTTGTGATTTAAATTGTTTGTGTCGTAAAGCATCTCGGCGAGGATTCCGGCCTCTCCGTTGCCATGGTTCCTGGCGGGCTTTTTCAAGGAACACCCCTGTCTAAAGTCAAAGACGTCATCTGCCTATTGCAGGCTTTCAAGGCATGCCTTTCAGTGATAAACATGGCCATAATTGGATACACCCATCTTTTTCCTGAGATGCCAGATTTCCAAAATCCTGTGCTGGCAAATGCTACACTACTTCACTAACTCTACCACACTTTCCCCTTTCCACTAAATAATTAATTTTCCCTAATATACCTATGTGTCTGAAATAACAACAATCATATGAATTGTTTCTGTACAATACATAAACAAAATAAACATAAATTTCTATCTGTATATATAGTAATATTTACATCTTTTGACAAAATACGGTAAGGCAAAATATAAACAAAATTAGTTTGAATTTCCATCAATAACACAAAATAATATATACAAAATATCCTTAAAATTGATCTTGATTTTTATAAATATACAAAATAATATATATAATAACCTTAAATCTTATCAATACACATAAAATAAGATCATTTTTAAAATATTGTTAAATTTATGAAATATTCTTAATTATTTTTCAATGATATGAAAAAGAAAGAAAAGAAGATAGAAAAAAGAGATCTCTGAATCTCCTCCTTTTCCTTGACTCATATCAATCCATTCTTACATCTATTCGTCATATCTATTCATCCTTGATGATAACAAACAATCACAACATATAACATATAACAAAACAAACAAAACTTTTTATCTCAACTTTAGGGATAAGAGGTGAAAATATATTTTTTGGGTACCCTTAGAAAATTGGAGTAGGGGGCTGGAGAGATGGCTTAGTGGTTAAGAGCAGTGGCTGCTGTTCCAGAGGACCCAGGTTCAGTTCGCAGCACCCACATGGCAGCTGTCTATAACACCCTCACACAGACACACATGCAGTCCAACACCAATGTACATAAATAAAAATAAGTTATTTTTTAAAAAATTGGAATAACGGCTAATTCTTGGGAAAGTTAGCTGTGGCTTTTGTTGTTCAATCTCTGTCTGATCGATCATTTTGGGCTAGCCCTTAAAAATTGATTTGTATGCATATTTTGAAAAAATTAGTAATTGAAGCAGTCTGTTAGGCTGGATCATTTGTTCTATTGTCTTGTCGTTATTGTCATTCAGTCTTTGGTTCTGAAAATAAATTTTTTCTTTAAGTATAAGAGGGAGAAAAGCATATATTAATTTTGTAAGTCCATTTGCAGCATAAACTCCATTCATGCTAAATGAAGGAATGAAATATTATGAACCTTAGACAGTTAATAAAATACTCTTATCAAGCAAAGACATTCATGTCTCAGCTAATAGGAGGTTCTCTCTGGTCTGTCTGGTCAGATCTAATCTTTATAAGTTTTATTGGTAGCCATATCTTTTCATTCCCTGTAGATACATATGCATAACTATGTCCCCATCTTAAAACTATTTCAGGTTTCCATTCTAACATCAAAATGTCCTTACAGTATGTTGGTTGGTTTAATTCTTCAGTTTTCTCTATAACCCAGTGTCTGTCAGCTGCAGTGGAACCTTTTTCATCAACATTCTAAAAATCTAATGTTAGTAGAGCATTGTGTAGTCGGTCCCTGGGATTCCTTAGGTTTTCTGCGGGTTGCTACTGCTGACCCTGATAGTTCATGGTGCCTCATTGTGAAGCTTATGTTGTTTTTCAGTGCATTTATGCTTTCTGTAAGATGGTGCTTGTGAGCTTTGTAAATTGGAATTCAAAGATCTCTGTATACTGAAATTAAACTGTGACTGGAAGTAGATAATGAAGTTCATTTCTTTTTTCTTCGTTTTTCTAGACAGGGTCTCTCTGTATCTCTGGCGGTCCTAGAACTAACTCTGTAGACCAGACTGGCCTCAAACTCACAGAGATCCACTTCTTCTGCCTCTGTCTCTGCCCAAGTGCTGGGATTAAAGGTGTGTGCCACCACTGCCTGGCTGAAGTTCATTTCTTAATATTTGAAAATCTGTTTAAAGTACATCTTAGAATTACTTTAGATCATAGCGTTTCATCAGAATTTTAGTCTCTTTACAGAGCTTGAGACCTAAACGACACTGAGCTGTGCTTTCAACTGACTGCTTTGGTGGACTTCTAGCTGCGTTGTTCTGATTTATCCCTCCCCCTTGGGAATTGTTAGTATTTGCCAGAGATGGAGTCATTATACCTGAACTTTTGCTGACTTGGTTTTAATAACTTTAATTGAAAGTCCTACAGAAAAGAAGGAAATAGCAGAATCATTTTGATTAAAAACAACAACAAAAAATATTGCATGCATTGGCTTCAGTATCTGTATTCAGATGAAGAGATATCAGACTCTTGGTAGAAACTGGAGAAGGGACGGGGAGTTAGCAGATCTGGGAAATGGTACAAAGGCAGATTTTACACCAGGACTTTGAAATCACAGGCTTAGATAGTATTGATCCTACTGACCTTTCATTGTAGGGCCCTACTTTTTGTTTTTTATAGAATTTCATGTGTAAGTGCTGTGTTTACATCATTTCTACCCTTCCCTCTCTATCCTTAAACTCCTCCTCTCCTCTCCTTTGTCCCTCTCAATTACTTTCAAATCTGTGACCTCTTCTTGTTCATTATTATTACACACATATGTGCGAGTGTGCCCGCGCGCACACACACACACACACACACACATATGAATATATAAGTGCAACCTGCGTGTATTTGTTTAGGCCTGACCACTTGGGATTGGATAGTCCGTCACAGGGCTTGTGTCCAGAGAAGACTAGATCTCCCTCTCAATAGCCTGTCACAACCTGTAGATCTTCATCTAAGAGTGGAGTCTGTGGCATGTCCCCCATCCACATCAGGATGTCACTGGTGTTGTCACTGTTAGGTGATGGTACTGTTAAAATTTCATGGGTCATTTACAGGAGCCACTATCTCACAGCAGACATCCTGGTCCTCTGGCTCTTACAATCTTTCCACTCCCTCTTTGGTGGTGTTCTCTGAACCTTTGGTGTAAGGTTATGTTACAGATTTATCAAATGGGGCTGGGCGCCCCACGGTCAGTTGTTCCCTGCATTTTGACCAGTTTCTGGCTTCCCTGTAATGGCCTCCGTCTGCTGCAAAGAGGAGCTTCTTTGAGGAGAGTGAGCTGTGCTCATCAGTGGGAGGAAGGATGAGCATTTAGAAATCGGTTTGGGAGTTATACTAGTTTAGAAAAGTTGTTGCCTATAGTTGTTTGTCTGTTTTGCTTTTTTGAGTCAGGGTCTCAGTATATAGCCCTGGCTGTCCTTAAACTCACTATATAGACCAGGCTGACCTCGAACTCAAAGACCCACCTGCGTCTGCCTCCTGAGTGGGAGTGCTGGGATTAAAGGTGTGCGCCACCACGCCCAGCCCTCTATTCTGTTTTTAAAAGAACCTATGCTAATTTGATTGTCACTTTGTCACGTAGAGGGGTCAGTGCTAAATAATGCCTTTCTTCTTTTACACGAAGACACACATCTTTCTCTTGTGTGATTTGTGTGTGAGGTTCTTGTGCCTACTGGATAAGCACCCTGAGCTACAGCAACAGCCCTTCTCCCAACTCACTTCCTGATTAATATTCACTGGCCTTCTACTTTCTATCGAGTCTTCCCTTGTCTAAAGAGTTTCTAAGCATCTTCTAAGGTTGTCCAATTTTTTTTTTTTTGGTTTTTCGAGACAGGGTTTCTCTGTGTAGCCTTGGCTGTCCTGGACTCAATTTGTAGACCAGGCTGGCCTCGAACTCGCAAAGATCCGCCTGCCTCTGCCTCCCAAGTGCTGGGATTAAAGGCGTGCGCCACCACTGCCCGGCTAGGTTGTCCAATTTTTAATACAAGTTTTCCTGCTAAATTTTTAGCTGAAAAGGTAAATGTTAGTTCTTAGGTAAAATAATCCCTTTCTTTTCCTTTGACATGTGCTGGAGATCAAACCCAGTCCTCACGCATATAGGGTAAGCACTCTAGCGCTGAGCTACATCCTGGCTCGTCTATATACAGCTAATTATTTTTACATTGTGGAGTCATCTATTCAACAGAGACTTCACAGGGTTAAGTTTTGGTTTGGAGATATCCCTCAAGTGACTTTGACTACTCTAGCAATTCAGTACATTTAGATTTGCAGCATATTCCAAGAAGTCATTGAATGAGATACCAAGAAACCTGAGTTGCAGGCTAAGCACTGACCTTTTTTGCAGGTTCATCACAAATCAGTAAGCCTCCTTGGACCTCCGTTTTACCAATCAAATACCCTTACTGGGCTGGAGAGATGGCTCAGCGGTTAAGAGCACTGGCTGCTCTTCCAGAGGTCATGAGTTCAATTCCCAGCAACCACATGGTGGCTCACAACCATCTATAATGAAATCTGGTGCCCTCTTCTGGCCTGCCGATATACCTGCAGACAGAACACTGTATACATAATAAATAAATATTAAAAAAAGTACCCTTACTAACATTATCTGACTTTAACTTTGGGAGGAAAATCAGAACTGTATTTTAGTATAAGTTTAAAAAACTTTAACCTCTAGTATTTCTTATATTGCCTATATGTTCAAATGATAATCTTTTGGTCTTATTAAGTTAAATAAGGTATATTAAACTCATTTTTTAAATGGAGCTACTAGACATAAATGGTTCACATTGTATTTAGGTTGGACAGAGTTGTTCTACATCTAGCTGTATTTACATACACGTGTGTTGTTCTTGTTTGTTTTGAGAGTTTTCACTATGTAGCCCAGGTTAGTCTTGAACTCATGATCCTCCTGCCTCCACCTCCCAAGTGCTAAGGCCCCAGGTCCAAGTCACAATACAGCCTCCTCCCCTTTTCTTTACTATCTTCCATATTGTGGAACAATCCACAATATGTTTCACCCCAAGAACTGTTTGCCTTCGGAGCAGAGATGACTTTGCTTAGTCTACAAGGTTAGGATAGACATAGGTATACAGATACCATTAGGACAAGGGGCCCAAGCGTGAGAAGCTCTGGGGTTGGCAGTGTCTCATTTATTCAGCTTGGAAGCAGTCGAGAAGAAAACGAGCATAAATAACCAGGGCATTTGTTGTTCTTTTGGCAGATGGATCATGTTTTATTGGGACTAACTGCTGATCCTAAGCTTCATGTGTTAGAAAGAGGATGAGTAATTATGTTTTTGGCATGATAGACTGTTACAAGATGTTTAAAACTGTTTAGTAACACAGCTTAAAATTTCATATCCCAATGTGAAGGTGATCTGCTGTCTGGTGTCTGGTGACTAGCCTACATAGATAAACTGCCATCTACACAAGAAAGCTGTACTCCACTGCAGCAGTGAGCATGTGTGTAGGGTGCACACCACACAGCTGTGGAGAGAATCTACCCATCACGCACACACACAGATACACACTCCCTCCCTCTCATCAAATAAAAACTTTAAGAATCTGAGATTACAAAGCATATTTCATTCATCTGTTGGATTTTTATTAAGGGAAATTAGAGCAGCTTGTTTTACAAGAGGCAAAAACCAACCTATAGCTGAAAATAATCCCTGATCCAGCACTGTGCTTCCTCCTGATATATAGCTGGAACCCTGTTGTTAATCAAGTTCATGTCTACCTGTTAAGTATACTCTCTGCTTGCTGTTTTTAAATGTAGATAACTCTGTTTGAAGGGTAAAAATGCTCCTCCATTCTGTAATTTATGCTCTAGAAATAATCATTTTCTGGGGCTGGAGAGATGGCTCAGTGGTTTAGCACACTGATTGTTCTTCCAGAGGACATGGGCTCAGATTCTCAGCACCCATGGTGACTCAGCCCTCTGTAACTCTAGTGCCGGAGGAGCTGGCACATTCTTCTGCCTTCCACAGGCATCAGGCACACACATGGTGCATTACAATGCATGCAGACAAAACATCCATACACATTAAATACATAAGTGTGTGTGTGTGTGTGTGTGTGTGTGTGTGTGTGTGTGTGTGTGTGTATAAAATAATCATTGTCTATTTTCTGGGTATTGGAATGCAAACTCTTAGAAAGAAATTATATGATATCCTATATTTTTTTCTAGGAAGAGGTTTATTGCAGAGTGTGCCTGGCATGCATTCTGTCCTGGGTTAAATCCCCAGACCCATCAGGGAGAGAGGAAGATAGTAAAGAAAAGGGGAGGAGGCTGTATTGTGACTTGGACCTGGTGCCTTAGCACTTGGGAGGTGGAGGCAGGAGGATCATGAGTTCAAGACCAACCTGGGCTACATAGTGAAAACTCTCAAAACAAACAACAAGAACAACACACATGTATGTAAATACAGCTAGATGTAGAACAACTCTGTCCAACCTAAATACAATGTGAACCATTTATGTCTAGTAGCGCTATTAAAAAAATGAGTTTAAAGCCGGGCGGTGGTGGCACACGCCTTTAATCCCAGCACTTGGGAGGCAGAGGCAGGCGGATCTTTGTGAGTTCGAGGCCAGCCTGGTCTACAAAGCGAGTCCAGGACAGCCAGAGATATTCAGAGAAACCCTGTCTCGAAAAACCAAAAAAAAAAAAAATGAGTTTAATATACCTCATTTAACTTAATATGACCAAAAGATTATCATTTGAACATATAGGCAATATAAGGAATATTGGAGGTTAAAGTTTTTTAAACTTATACTAAAAATTCTAAATGTTCAGTTCATATATGAAATTTTTATTGAAAATAACTTAGCCATCATTTAAACTTTATAAAACTTGCAATCGAAAAGTAGATTTAGAAGCCCAGTTTTTTTTAAGCATATGTAAAAGAGTTTATCAATAACTGAATTTACATTTTAATAAATTTTAAATTACAATTACAGTTTAGTAAATTTAGTAAAAATAATGTACTGACTTTGTTTGAAGTGATCAGGAACTACAGCTGGTGTGGCTACTGTGTTGGACGGAAGCACATTTTGTTATTTTTCAGTGTCTGCGTACTTACATATGATGATAGTGTCTGTTTTAGTAGTCACTTAATCACCACAAGGGCCCTGTGAGATATTGCAAATGTATAGAAGAAATAGAAATTTAGCAAGCTACCCAGCTTAGCCTGTTTATCTAAAAAGTATTGCTAGGTCTTGAACTGAGTCCATTTCTCCTGGTCTAATTGGGAAAATGCCTGTAGTTTCGCTCTGATCTCTTGTTGGCTAGCATATCTTTCCATACATGGCCGTTTATATGTGATCTGCTTTGAGAAAAATCTGATAAGCATGCGGTCTGTCTACAGTACTGTATGTAGTATATGGGTTTACTGTAAGTTCTTTCTCCCTTATTTGGACACAGTCTTTATTTCTACTTTTATATTATAAATGACAGAAAATTTTTTACGCATCTGTTTTAGTTAATTTCTTTAAATAAATTTCTATTAATAGGGTCAAGGCAGTGAGTATTCTTAAATTGTTTTATACAAAACAACAGAATTTATTTCCAAAGAGTTTGTCCTGTTACTGTCCATGTGTTATATGAGAACAGTAGTAGTTTCTAAACCACTGTATTGACATAAAGCAATATAAAAAGAAGTCACCCATCCTAAGCATTCAGTTTGATGATTTTATTAATGGGATACTCCATTTGAGCAGCACCTAGAAGCATGAAGCCTGACCAGGCTTACCCAGCACTTCAGGAGTCTGTTGGAGGTATGTTCAAGTCAGTACCTACTCCCACTGTCCAGCTTTAGACAGCAAACAAATTCTACACATGCACACACAGCATTTGAAGGCTAAGGTGCTACTTTTTCTATGTACACCATTGATGGTCCCATATAGAAGATTCATGCTCATTGTTGTTTGTTTGTTTTCGAGACAGGGTTTCTCTGTATAGCCCTGGCTGTCCTGGACTCACTCTGTAGACCAGGTTGGCCTTGAACTCACAGAGATCCGCCTGCCTCTGGCTCCTGAGTGCTGGGAGTAAAGGCGAGCACCACCACACCTGGCATACTCAATTGTTCTTTTAGAAAGACTTATAAACTGTTCTAGAAAGACTGTTATAAAGTTGGAATACTGGAGAGATATTGCTCTCTCGTTAGTAATGTATGTAAAACAAATTTAATTTCTGGATTGAATAAATGTTCCCTTAAACTAATTCAGTTGATAAATAGGGAATCGTACAGTCCAGGACACACTGTCATAACCATCTTCTTTTGACATTTCTAGAATTTGAATGTAGCAGAGGTTCTCAAATTTCAGTCTTAAGATTCCCCAGAGAGACCAGGTGGTGGGGTAGCGGTGCACACCTTTAATCCCAGCACACAGGAGATAGGCAGGCAGATCTCTGTGAGTTCAAGACCAGCCAGCCTGGTCTACAGAGTAAATTCCAGGACAGCCAGGGCTACACAGAAAAATCCTGTCTCAA
Organism: Lophiomys imhausi; assembly: GCA_907164525.1. NCBI lineage: Eukaryota > Metazoa > Chordata > Mammalia > Rodentia > Muridae > Lophiomys > Lophiomys imhausi. The sequence continues at coordinate 2,612,910 of CAJQZJ010033427.1, forward strand.
AAAACAAACAAACAAAAAGAAAAGGAAAAAAGAAAGATTCCCCAGAGAGACCTGTTAAAGTGCACCATAAAGAAAGAGCCTTTGAGCTGGGCGTGGTGGCTCACGCCTTTAATCCCAGCACTTGGGAGGCAGAGGCAGGTGGATCTCTGTGAGTTCGAGGCCAGCCTGGTCTACAAAGCAAGTCCAGGACAGCCAGGGCTGTTACACAGAAAAACCCTGTCTCGAAAAACCAAAAAAAGAAAAAAAAGAAAGAGCCTTTGACATTTTCAGGACAGGGCTAGAGAAGTCACTTTCAGTGACCTCCTGAGTGTCTGAGTCAGGTAAGTCACCATGTGGATGCACACCACAGGAGCAGAGGGCTACACCCTCTCACCTGCTGCGTGCTTGGTCAGGAGACATCAGGGAGCGTTTGCTCGTGAATGAGCAGGTTCTTTGAAAGTTGAAGCAAGGTGGTTATTTGAAAATAACTACAGTAGGAATTTTGAAGCCGTGGCATACCTAATCTAGCACTCACTTGTCATGGGTCTTGATACCTGGCTGGGTACGCTGCTGCGTAGCTTTAATCTCAGTACAAGGAAGCAGAGGCAGGCAAGTCTCTGCTTTTAGGATTAGCTGGGTATACATAGTGAGCTCCGTGCCAGTCAGGGCTACAGAGTAAGACCCTGCTTTAAAACAACAAAAGTTAAATACCTTAATATTTACATCTATAAATTAGTCTACTTGCCAATAGAAAAATTCAGAGTATCTTGACTTTTTTTTAATAGAAAAAGATAATTGTATTGCAGTTATAACATACTTACTTTAGATCTTTTTTTTCAGTGTTTTCCAATATAGTTAAATGTAAGAATTAAAATGGCTCATATTTAGTGAAATTTTGATTAAGTAAATATATTATTTAACATAACATATCCACTGATTTTTTTCTTTCTATACATTATTTTTGATAAGACTTTAGAAATTCACTTTGGTATAGTCTATCCTGTGAATGACTGTAGCTCAGAAATAACTTAACACACAAGAGTTTTTGGTATTAATGGTAAATGTACTTTAAGAGGGACAGGTTTACCTGTGTTTTAGAGGATGCTAGTCCTTGAGCACAGGCCTTTGGTTTTTACCCGCACACTGTCATTTACTGACTGTGTGACTTTGAGAAGGTATCAGTCATTCTGAATCTAGGTCCCCTCAACCTGAAAACAGATCACATCAGCTCATGAAGCTCAGGAGAAGTTCAGGAGATTCCCGCTTCTGACTGGTCTCTGTCTACTTAAATTTAGTATCCACATTACTTGTTTTTAAGGGAAGGCCTTTCCTATTTCTTTTATGTTTGAAATTGAAAATAAAAGCCAAAGAATGCTGTTGTTTTTTCTTAAAGATAGAGTCAATTGTGTATTTTGCTAATAAGGGAACTAACTACTAGTTATGATTTCCCTTAAGAGTATTTATTTTTCATCCTTTTTCTGCCCTTTCTGTCTCATTAGGACATGAAGGATCAGATGTCAGCTTCATCTGTGCAGGCATTGGCTGAAAGGAAAAACAGACAGGTAAGAAAACACCAGAATATAAGTGTCCATTAAAGCAATACCTGGCTAGATACTTGGAATTTGAAATTGCTGACCATCCCTGGATTATGTGTTCAAGAAGGAGACCAGTATACACTGGCCCAGGGGTGAGAGGGTAGGCATTGTAGATGTCTTTTGTTTGTTAGTTCCTGTTCTTATTACTTGCTACTGTAACAAAATCCTGAGCTAATCATCTTATAGAAAAGAGAAGTTTATTTTGACTCAGTTTGGCAGGTTCAGTCCATGACTGGTTAGCGCCATGCTTTTGGGCACATGGCAAGGCATCATGACAGTAGGGCACAAAACTTATTAATTCCACTTCTTTAAAATTTTTTCTTTTTTACCTGGATGTGGTGGTACATGCCTTAATCCCAGAACTCAGTTGACAGAGTCAGGTGGATCTCTGAGTTCGAGGCCAGCCTGGTGTACAAAGCAAGTCTAAGAAACCAGGGCTGTTGCACAGAGAAACCCTGTCTCGAAAAACAAACAAAAAATTTTTTATTCTTTTTATACAATATATTTAGTTCATATTGTTTACCCTCCCCTGACTTTTCTCAGACTCCCCCCTCCTTACCCACTTCATTTCATGTTCTTTCTCATTTTTTCCCTCCAAGTACAAAGCCTTTATTTTTTTTAAACTTTTTATTGATCCTTTGTGAGCTTCACATTATGCACCCCAATCCCACTTATCTCCCTGTCCCTTCATATCCTCCCTCTGCCCTTGCAACCTCCCCCAAAAGAAAATAAAAAATAAAAAAAACAAACAACCCTCCCCCCAAAGACCCACCTCATTGTGAAAGCTGTAGGGTGCCCCACGGTACCCTTTGGTCCACACATCTTCACTTGCAAATGTTCATTGCAGTGATATTCATCTTAGATATTCTGTTGTTGCTCTGAGTCCTGCAGCTTTGGTTCTGTAGGACAGGCCCCTTCACATGCTCTAGCAGTTCATAGATGGGGTAAATGTTGGGGCGGACCAACTCAAAGCCCTGGATCTAGGCCTGGGTAGTAGCTCAGTTCATCAGCCCTCCAGCTCTCCAGCTCTCCGGCACCATACCACCAGGGCCAGCTTTCCTTCTCTCAGACAAGGCCCTCAGCAGCAGCACAGGCCGAGACTTCACCATGGCTCAGGTGGCAGGGTAGGCTGCTCACATCTGGCTGTTCTCTCCACCCCCATGTCTTCAGTTCCACTTCTCTTCATAGTGCTCGAATTGTTAAGCTTCTTTCTCTGCCATCTCTGCACCACATACTTGCACACCATAGTGCCTCCCACCGCAGGCATGCCAAACAGCAGGTGGGCTTCCAGGTGTCTTCCCTCTTTCTCTCTTATAAAAACAAAACCAAACCAAAAAGCAAGCTCACACAAAACCAATATGTAGTCCACTTTATGTTGGTGAACTCCTGAGTGTGCGGCCTGCCCTAGCATGCCAGTGCTACTCTTCTGAGTTGATTTTCATTCAACAGCATCATTCAGTGGCAGAGAGCTTTTTGTTTGGGGATGGAACTTACTGCCCACTTCCTGTTCTCCCTGCTGGGATTTTTGTCTGGTTTGAACCTGTGCAGGATTTGTCCATGCTGCCATGGTCCCTGTGTGTTCATATGTGCATCACCCCTGTTGTGTCCAGAAAATGCTGTTTCCTTGGAGGTGCCCACTGTCTCTAGCTCTTACAGTGTTTCCACGCCTTCTTCCACACAGATCCCTGAGCCTTGAGGGGAGGGGTGTTATACAGACATCCCAGTTAGAGCTGAGTGCCCCAGAGTCACTGCACACTGTCCTGCTGTGGGTCTGTGAAGGAAGAAGCTCCTCTCATAAGGGTCACCAGTGCACTGCGCTGTGGGTGTTAGCTGCACTTCCAGAGAGTCCGTCACCTCTCAGGACTGCCACAGGCCACGGTTTACCACGTGGCTTGTGGCAGACATTTAGACAAACGGTAGCTTCTAGCCAGCTTTCTTCAACACTGCCACCACCCTGCAAGTCCCCTGCAGCTGACCGCTGGACTCCACAGCACCTTCTGCTCTTTTTCCGCGACTCTTGGTGTGCCAAGTGTCTTGCTAGATACTCTTAATTACTTACTGTCTTTTTAAGAGGACTCCAGGCTCCTTGAGAATGACTTGGTTTTGTTTAAATTTTGATGTTTTGAAGTCCAGGTGGTTGCTTCTCCTTCTAGAGTCACTACAAGTTCAAGGCCAATCTGGTCCACATAGTGCAGGCTCAGCACCAGTCTAGGATATGTAATGAAATCTGCCTCAAAAATAAGGAAATAAACAAATGGAATCGATATCGACATTTGAGGAATCTTTAACATGGGATTTTTGCTTTTGTTTTTTTGGTTTTTCGAGACAGGGTTTCTCTGTGTAGCCCTGGCTGTCTGGGACTCATTTTGTAGACCAGGCTGGCCTTAAACTCAGAGATCCACCTGCCTCTGACTCCTGAGTACTGGGATTACAGGCGTGCACCACCAAGCCTGGCAATTTTTTTTAAATTTTTTAATTTTAGGGTTTTTTGAGACAAGGTCTCAATATATAATTCTGGCTGTCCTGTAACTCACTTTGTAGACCAGTCTGCTTTCAACTCAGAGATCTACCTGCCTCTGTTTTCTACGTGCAGAGATTAAAGGCTTGTGCCACCATGCCCAACAGCATGATTTTGGGGAGGAGATTATTTTGTTTGCTTTGAGACAGGGTTTTGCTCTTCGTGTAGCTATGGCTGGTCTATGTAGCCCAAGTTGTCCTGAACTTAAAAAAAAAAGTCTTTGTGCTCTAGCTTTCTGAGTGCTGGGTTTACAGGGATGAGCCACTATGCCTGGTTGATGAAAGTATTTTAAGAAATGGCACGTTTTTTTATGAAAGGAACTCCTTTTTGGGCTGGAGATGGGTCTGCAGTTATACAAGCACTTGCTGTTCTTCCAGAGGACGGTGACCCAAATTCAGCTGTCAGCATCCATATCAGGCGCTCACAGCTGCCTTACCTAGCTCCTGGGCAGTCTGCTGCCTTCCTTCACATGCACACACCCACATTAGAGACACACCAACACATGACTAAAAATAATAAAAAGAAAAGTAAACTGCTTTCTCGTTGTTAAAATATAATCCTTAAAAGATGGGTAGCTATCACCTAGAACTTAAACTTGAATTTAAGTTGATTTGTTTGAGTTTCTTTTGGTGAGGTAGAATATTCCTTCATGTCTGTTTTTCTTGTTTGCTTGAGTGTGTATTTTGGTTTGGTTTGATTTGGCTTGTTTTCATTGTTCTTTTCTCCCCCCGCTTGTTCTTTTTGGAGGTATAGCTAGGAAAAGCAATCAGGCAGCTCAGCCCATCCACCTTGACCCCATCAAAGAAGCTAGCCAGTGACCAAGGTGACCTCTACCTCATGGGCCTTTGTCACACACTTAACCAAACCTTAGCCAGCCTGCCCTAACACTGCTCCCCACTGCGCCCTCTCCTCTTCCCCCAGCCACTCTCCTTAGGAGTAGCATCCATCTGTGAGGCTCATTCAGAGGTCTTGAAGACAAGAGAGATGCCTTCTTGGTGTCCCTCAAACCATCCTCTAGCTACCAACCGGCACGTCCACATCAAAGCCTAGTCCAGGTTTGAGGACCATTTGACTTGCTCAGCAATAGCTCTTGGATGTCTCTCCTGACTGGTTGTCCCTGCTCACACAGGCACTGCTAGGAGACTGCAGCAGCCAGGGCTGGAGCTCTGGAGTGACCGATCGATATGGTCGCCTTGATCGAGAGCTGCAGCTAGCCAACTCCCACTTCATCGAGGAGCAGCAGGCCCAGCAGCAGGTACATGAAGACGGTTGGTCTAGGACAGGAGGTAGCAGGGAAGATGCTGCCCCTGACTCTTCTGCTAGCACAGGGTTATTACCTAATGACAAGCAGCTTGGACCTAAGCATGTCCTGTCTTGGGAGTCTGGTGTGTAATGATTGTATACACTGTATAAAATCTTGATCATGGTGTCATAAGAATCAGACTTGATCAGATCTCAGGAAGAGCAGAGCTGACATCTAAACTGACAAGGCCAAGGGTTTGTGCAGGTTTTGTTTTTGTTGTTGCTGTTTTGAGATGGCTCTCACTATGTAGCTGTGGTTGGCTGGCCTGCCTCCAAGTCACAGAGACTTTCCTGCTTCTGCCTGCTAGGTGCAGCGTTTAAGTGTTTGCTACCCCCAGCTGAGACCAAGGATTTTTAAAAAAGAAAACAAACCCTCTTCCTTAACCTCTTATTTGTATATTCAGGTTTTTGTTTATTTTAACAAAAAATACGTTGAGAAACATTGAGTCCACTGAAAGTTATTAATTTATTTCATTATATATAAAAACAGTTGATTTGATAGAGGTTGAGGTAGAAGGAAATTGTCTCCATGTTGTTGCATGTATTTATTTATTTGTTTGTTTGTTTATTTGTTTATTTATTTACTATTACTGTTTTTATTGAGCCAGAGTCATGCTATGTAGTCCAGGCTGGCCTTGAACTCATAATCATTCTGCTTTGGCTTCATGTATATTGGTTTTGTAGGACTGGGCCACCATGCCAGTTTGTGTGGTTGCTTTTATGGATAGCTATGCTAGTAAAAGGAAGCTAATGATCACATTATGTATCAGGATATGAGAATCAGCTGTCCATTGAAAAGTTGGTTCATTTATACTCTGCTTTATGTATAGATGTAGGCTTTGTGTTATTTTGTTCTTTTTCCTTTATTATGTTGGCCTAACTAGTTGTTTGCTCTCAAGATGTTACAATGAAGCAAAGTTTTTGTTTGGGTTTTTTTTGTTGTTGTTGTTTTTTGAGACAGGGTTTCTTTGTGTAACAGAGCCCTGGCTGTCCTGGACTTACTTTGTAAACCAGGATGGCCTTGAACTCACAAAGATCCGCCTGCCTCTGCCTCCCTCCCGAGTGCTGGGATTAGAGGCATGCGCCACCATGCCCGGCTGAAGCAAAGTTTTTAACAGAGACTAAAGAAGACCACAGCACAATTGAAAGTGCCTTTGTCACCCAACAGTTGTCACTGAGATAACACACTGTCCCTGAAGAAGAAAGGGACTCTATGCAGTCCTCTCACATGCAGAGATTTGCTAGGCTGTCCTTCACTGATGCTGTGGCAGTGTGTTGTGGACAGAGAACTCGATCCTGACAGTGGACTTCCTCTTCCTAATCAATCCTGATGTGGTAGTCGTATGCTTGTGAGTTTTCGGCCATTGTCTGTTCCCTTGTTGGACCTCAGCCAAGCAGAGTAAATTCCTCTTGGTGGTTTCAAGCCCTGCTGACTGTTCACAAGTTGAATCAGCAGGGGAGAGCAGTAGCTTGACAATCCTGTCTTTGGAGCAGTGTGTTCTCAGAGGCAATGGTCTGGTTCTTTGATTTCTGGGCTTTGCTTTTGAATGTGAATTGTCCCAAGCTGGCACAGAAACTAGCAGCTGCTGGGGTGCTGGGCTTGGAACCAGGTAAGATGGATTTTAATTGCTTATTTCCGTTTCTCTGGCACCAGTTGATTGTGGAACAGCAGGATGAGCAGTTGGAGCTGGTCTCTGGCAGCATCGGGGTGCTGAAGAACATGTCCCAGCGAATTGGAGGGGAGTTGGAGGAACAGGCCGTGTGAGTAGTGAGATGATGCCCTTAGCCTCAGTGAGGCTGACAGCGGGGTGGGGGTGGGAGCTGTACTCATCCCTTGAGACACTGAAAGCCTAGAAGTGGATTACATGGCTGCTGAAGAGAAAAGCTACTTAATTTATGGTTGCAGTTTTTTACTTTGTTGTACACGGTAGCTCCCTCAAAGAAGCAAATCTACCAGATAAAATTCACAACTGTGGTTTAGGCAAAGCTGTTACTTTAAAAACTCTTTAAAAGATACACAAATTTCTCTGAGAAGATTCTTGAGGCATAGTTAGGAATGGGAAGGAAATAGGGCTGTGACCTCTGGAGACAGTGCTCTGAAGAGGGTGATAGGCCTGCAGGGAGACATGTGACTGTGGTCACTGTCATCCCAGGATTTTACTGCATTGAACACAGATCACAATTTTATAAAGGAACATTTACATTGGATTTTAACTAGCAGAAGCAATCTTCCCTCTGAAAACATAACTCTTTAAAATTATTTTTCTGAAGAACCTGACTTTTATACTCTAACTATGATAAGCAAAACAGTTTTCTTGGATGCTGACATAAATACCATTCCACTTTTCTTTTCCTGGGTGGGTGGGGGTATCTGCCAAGATGTTTCAGAAACTCCACCCTAGTCTTAATGTTCACTTTATACGTGCTCACTATCAACTCTTCCTGGGTACTTGTTCTGCACCAGACTGGCTGGGAGACCCTGGGGATGTAGGAGTGAGCAGGATACACTCTGCCTGCCATTCACAATGCTTGCTGCTGCCCAAGTACAGCAAATGTGCTACAAATAAAGGGGAGTAGTCCTGTGGTTGGCAGTGTGGAGAGAGCCAGTCATTTCCATGGGCCAGTTCAGCTGACTGGAGAGCCCTGTCTTTTCCAAGAAAGAGGGTCAGCTGAAACCTGGATGTTCTGGAGATAGGTGGCTAAGAGAAAGCTGGTGACTCTTGTCCAGATGTTAGCAGTGTGTGTAGGAGGGAGGAAGCGCCTGGGGAGAGTCAGAGGGGCAGATGTGCACAGAACAAGGGCTTGAGTGTCTAGCATGGGGAGAGAGGGAGCCGAAGTCCTGACAGGGAGTCAGAGAACAGCAGGGAGGGCCTTGCCAGTGTGAGGAAGAGGCGGACTTTCCCCTCCGTGTGTGGAGGGAGGGCAGGGAGTTGGTGTTTGGAGAGATGATGTGAGCAGGTGCTGGTTTTTACATGATATGCCAGAGTGGAGCCAGGTGGCAATGCCAACTGGGAATCTAGAGTGACAGGAACCCCAACATGCAGGGTGAGTTTCTATTTAAAATGCAAAGGGCCTCAGCCACTTTGTTGGTGAGAAGAGCTTGAGAAGAGACAACTGGAGTTACACCTAGTTAAAGATGCTGAAGTGACAATGGTCTGTACCCCCATTCCCTTCAGAGGCATCACAGCAGCAACAGAAATGTTTTTGCAAAGATATAAAACCTCTGGAGAGCCAGAACAGGAAACATCAGTCACACCAGCTTAGGTAGTGGGAAGCAGGCAGATGGCTGGCTGTGGATTCAATAGGCCAAAGCAGAGCTGACCCCTGAGCCAGTGGGGAGTGAACGGGAAGCAGTGCGATTCCCACCACAGCCTCAGCTGTGACTGGCCTGCGCTTAGGTGGCCTAGTGTTAATGTTGAATATTGACCTAATCAAATTGTGACACAACTACATCAGAGAAGTGGGGAGGACACGGGGTGGGAATCGTAAGGCCAGCGCTAACCTAATCTGATAGTGCTGCACCGTCAAGGGAAGTCTGAAGACATCATCATAAGAAAGCTTCACAAGATGCCGGCCTGCTGCTTCAAAAGCGGAGAAAGTACCAGAAGAAGCTGATGTGATGGGAATACGTAGGGAACGGAAGACAACTATAGTTTAATGTACAGTCAGTCCCTGTAGGACTGTTTTTCTCTTTAAATTGGGTGTTTGTATCTGATAAAAATAAGGGAAGAGGGCTGGAGAGGTGGCTCAGAGGTTAAGAGCACTGGCTGTTCTTCCCAAGGTCCTGAGTTCAATTCCCAGCAACCACATGGTGGCTCACAGCCATCTACATTGAGATCTGCCCGGGCATATATGTAGACATAATAAATAAAAAAATGTTTAGATAAAAAAAAAACAAAAACAAAAATAAGGGAAGAAATATGGGCCTTGAACTGATACATATGCTGAATAGGAGAATAGCTACCAGCCTTTTGTGGGGTATGGCCAGACTGAACTGAGATGTGCTGTGAGTGGACAGTGATGCTCCAGTTTGAAGCAAAGGGACAGAGGAGTTTATTAATAATCTTTATGTTACATGTTGAAATGATACTTTGGATATACTAGACTAGATAAAAGATAGTTAAAAATTAACTCTGGATGCTAGTTGGTGTAGCACTTGCCTAGTGTGCAGTCCCCAGCACTACATCAGCCATGGGTGGCGCTTCACGTAGCTGAGGGGTCGAGGTGGGAGGGACAGAAGGTAAGGATCATCATTGTCAGTTTGAGGCCAGCCTGGACTACATGAGAGATCCTGGCTCAATTTTGAAAACTTTCTTAAAAGCACAGCTACCAGAAAATGCAAAGTGGCATTTGTGACCTGCATGGTCTTTCTGTCCGGCAGAAGCTTGGTTGTGGCTGGACTTGGTTAACGATTGAGTGGCATGCCTGTTTTAGCTTTAGTAAGAAAAGTTACGCCCAACACACACAAATAGCCCTTGTTTTTCAGAATGTGGCCTGTAGATGCCTGCCGGCCACAGGACCAAGGTGCTGCCAGGATCTGAGATGAGCTAAACATGTGCTAATTTGAAAACTCAGGTGTAGAACAAAGACTTACTTACTCAGTCGTCAGTGTGCAGTGTGATAGTAACTTAATGAGGGTTTGCTGGGTCCAGATCCTAATGGACTGTTGTGTGTCCTTTGTGGGCTTGCACCCAGAGCAATGGTTTATAGCTGCCACCGACACTGTCAAAGTAAATAAGGTCTTTGCAGGAAGGCCATGGTACTAATTGGTGTGTTAATTTTAGCCTCAGACTAATCATGTACTAGTCAGAAGTTGAAGTCTGGAATGTGCAGTAATTTATGAAATAAGGATTGCTAGAATTGTACTAAGTACAGTATTCAGGGCTGTGCCTTCTAGCAGTGTGTTGCACTGCTAATACTGGAGGCCTCCGAGCTGGTTCTCCAGTTCTCCTTGGAAAAACACCTCTTGTCTGCAGAGATAGTGCATCTCACACACACACACACATCATCCCTACCCTACTCCATACACCATCGGGGATGTCAGATCTCTGGCTTTTAACTTATAATAGGTCAGAGTGCTTTAAAGGAGACTCTGTCTGATTTAAATTACACTCCTTAACTCACATTGACGTAAAGGACTTTTGTTTATTATGTCCCCTTGACAGGAATTGGTTTGGTAGAGTCATCCTGTCTGACAGGTATCAGAAGAGCTGTTAGGGTGCCTTGTTCAAGGTAGAAAGTGGAAAAGCCTGGCTCTCTGATGGCTCTGTGCCTGAGCTGGCAGTGTTGTGTAGTCAAAGCCACTGTGCCTTGTCTACAGTTCTGAAATCTGCAAATCTGAGTGTTTAGTTTGCAGCAGACTCATGTGATGGGAAAGCCTCAGCTAAACTGACTGTAGCTGTGATTCTCATGGGTTCTGTTGCAGAAATACAAGCATGCTTGCTTGTGGGAACTACCCCAGACCCTGCTAGGGTCTGTTGACTAATCTATAGCATATGTAACTTGGTTTTTTTAAAATCATAGACTTCCCAAGTTTATTTTTTTTTTAAAAGTAAGTTGTCCCAAGAATTTGGGTTAATAGAGTGGACTCCTGAGTCCCAGACCTAAGTTAATGGCACAGCAGATACAGGACGCTGTTCACCACCTACTTCCCCCTCCTCTTCTCCAGCATGTTGGACGATTTCTCCCATGAGTTGGAGAGCACTCAGTCTCGACTAGACAACGTGATGAAGAAGCTTGCAAAAGTGTCTCACATGACCAGTGGTATGTATGTGCAGCTCTTGGGGATTCCTACTTAAATGTCTGTGACATCCTCTTGCCTGTGGGCTATTTGTCTCTGCTACTCTAGGGTCAGAAAATGGAATACTAATGTGTAGAGGACACAACCTGTGCTTGGGGACCAAACTCTGGAAAGGGTCTGGCGCCCAGCACATGCTGCTGAGGTGTTCTCCCAGTGGAGAACTTTCCTTGCAACCACTCAAAATCCTTTTTTTTCTTTTTTACTTTTTTTAATTTCTCTTGCCACATTAGAGACTTAACACTTACCACTTTTCTTCTGGTGTTTTTATTTTAGCGTGTGTGTGTGTGTGTGTGTGTGTGTGTGTGTGTGTGTGTGTGTGTGTGAGAGAGAGAGAGAGAGAGAGAGAGAGGTGGTATGGCAGCAGGCACTTGCTCACCAGCCCTCAGGAACTTACGTAAAGTTGTAGTTGATATACCAATTGCTGCTTTCTCTGTACTATCTTCCTTTCATCATTGGAAAATACCTACTACTTCAGACTGTGATGGCCTTATGAAGTGCTGTCCTAGCAAATGTGTGCCAGGGTGGGGATGAAGAAGGAAGTTTTCAGGTTAGTTACTGTCTTTGAAGATGTTCTTTAATGGCTACATTATTATTATTATTATTATTATTATTATTATTATTATTATTTTGATTACTACAAATCACCTCCCCATCAGACAGGAAATGATGTATTTCATGTCAAAACCCAGTATATCCTCTGTATCTGGAGGGTGTTGCTCAGTCAAAGGAAGCGCTGAGATGTTTCTTGAGGTAATGTGAGTACTTTTGGGCCATAGGATGCCCCCCTCCCTAACTCCCCTCCCCCGCAGCCATTTTTTGACTCCTCATCCCCTGTTGGTTTCCCGCTCAGGTGCACATGACATGGAAGATTGAATACAAATGCCCGTGTGCTCTTGACAGTTTACTGCCTATGGAAGTTACAGAATAGTGTCTGCCCTTCACTTTTTAACCAAGAACTTGAGGGTTGTGGGATAAGCTCAATGGTAGAGTACTGACATGGGGGAGTGAGGCCCCATGTCCCATGCCAGGAACCACAGAATGGTGAGCACTCAAGGAATAATAATGCAAAGGTGTTCACAGTGTATTCGTGCTCTGTAAATATTTAAAACATTGTAAGACAGAGAAGACCCTAAAGGGCAAGGACCTATCAAACCCAAACCAAAAAGAAGCTCATGTCTAGAGTGATTTCCTTTCTCTGTAGGCTAAATGCCTGTGTGCTCCAAGCAGGTACCTTGCCTGAAACTGTGTGTGTAGAGGAAGCAGGCACCAGCTCAGTGTATCTTCCCCCATGGTCAGAGAAAGGTTTGAAATTTGTTTTCTGGTTCCTCTATTCTCTCCTCTTCTACCTGTAGTCCTCTATTTGTGTATTTGTTTTTAAATTTTATATGTGTGTGTCATGAACATGTGTGGAGACCTAAGTTATTTTACTGTCTGTCTATCTATCTATCATCTATCAGTCTATATCATCTCTATCTGTCTATTGTGTGTGCACATGTATGTATAGGTCAGAAGGGTCAGAAGACAACTGAGGGAGTTGGCTCCTTCCTGGGTGTAGGTTCTGGGATCTAACCCAGGTGGTCAGGCTTAGCAGCAAGCACTTTTCTCCACTTTGCCAGCTCACCAGCCTCTCAACCTTACTATTATTACTACTGTTAATAATAATATCTTTTTATTTTATGTACATTGTTGTTTTTGACTGCATGTATATCTGTGTGAGGGTGTCAGGTTCCCTGGAACTGGAGTTACACAAAGTTATGAGCCCCGGTGTAGGTGCTGGGAATTGAACCTGGATCCTCTGGAAGAGCAGTGTTCTTAACTGCTGAGCCATATCTCCAGCCCTCCGCTTTATTTTATTTTTTTGAGACTTAAGTTGATCATTAACCTGAACCTCTCCATTTTGCCTAGTGTGGCTGACCATGTGAACCCTAGATCCACCTATTTGTGCCCCCTTGCCTTTCCCCAGCCCAGCAGTGGAGTAATATTTATGTGGGTTAGGGATCCGATCTCAGGTTCTCAACCATTAACCAGCACACACTTTACCCACTGAGCCATCTATCTGCTCAGCACCCTTGTACTTTTAAAAGTTGTTTTAAGGAAGTATTACAAAGCCAGCTTACAAACAGACCTGTCCCTGGCGAGTGTGTTAGTTGTATAGTCAGGTGGCTCCTTCAGCATCAGTGTGTCAAGGAAGGGTACGTGAACAAAGCTGATCTGTGTGTTTTGTTCTCTCCATTCTGGGTGTGAACAGTGTAGGAGAGTTCTGCAGTGGCTGTAATGTCTGAAGCCTTCTTATGTTGCATTCTGCTTTTTCCAGAAAGAAAAGTTTAGGAAACAGTATGAGAGATTTGGTTATATTTGTATATAGAAGAGCGTATACAACTGTCTGTCGTATACTAACAGAGCAGTTAGCATGAAATATCCTTTATTTTAATTTTTGCTACCAAAGAAATGACTGCTATGATGCCTGCTTCAGTTAATTGACAGTCAGTTAGTAATTGTCTCTTTTCTCCTCCATTACTTTTGGTTAAGTTCACTGCTTTGTTATCAAACCTGTATGTAAAGGCAGTCTCAAAACACCAGGATTTAATCGAGTGGCCCTGAGCGCACGACAGCAGTTCCTGAGAGCCAGACCCTCCCGTCCCTTTTGGCTGCCTGCTTCATGGGAGAAATGGGCCAGGACCCCACACTCACTTTTGTAAATGATCCAAGAGAGACAGTAATTTGTCTTTCTCTTACCCAGAGAAAAATGTTCATTTGAATAATGCTGAGGTCCCCTCCCCCTTCAACAGTCTATGAGTCATCTTTTCTCTTGAAGGAGGGGAAATATTTTGAAGAAGAAACTACACTTGGAGTTCCTTTTGTTCTGAGCTTGCTTCCGGCTAGATGTGCAGCTTGGTGGTAGAGCTCAGGCTTAGCTCCGAGTTCCATGCCTGGTGCTAATGTAGTTAAGACCCCTTCCTTGTGTGCGTGAGTCATTCAAGAGGTGCTCAGATGTGCGCTAGGGTAGTAGCTCCCTAGGGTTGCCTCGTTCATGCTTCATAAATGCAACTTAAGCACCTCAGAGGAAAGTGCCTTTAAAAATGCAGTTGCTCAAGAGAAATTGACAGGAGGGATACAGAATTTGGATTGTCAAAGGCTGGGCGGATTAGGAAATCTGGAGCTTAGGCCACCACACCTGGCCTTGATTTGTTTGTTTGTTTGTTTGTTTTTGTTTTTGAGATAGGGTGTCACTGTGAAACCCTGGATAGCTTGGAATTTGATCGGTAGACCAGGCTGGCCTCCAGCTCACAGAGATCGCCTGCCTCTGCCTCCCAGTGCTGGGATTAAAGGGGTGCATCACACTCAGCCCATTGTATGAATTTTGACAAAACATGACTGTTGATTTGCCTTTTAACTATTTATTAATAACTCTAAAGATCTTCTAGCCAACCCACTCGAGGCACATTAGAAAGGGTACCAAAATGAAGACGTTCTCAGGTGCAAATCCTTGGGGCAATTAATCAGTTGTCCTTCAAATCAGCATCCACCAAAGGGCACACAGCAATCAGCAGCAGACCAGTGGTCACCTGGTTATTGTGATGGCTGTTGCCACATCTACCAGTAGGGGCCAAAGTCTCTCCTGTCTGTCTGAATTAGCTGAGCCCCTTGGGGCACGTGCTGTACTTGTGCAGCCGCGGAGCTGGCCATTGCTGCACTCTCACTTGAGGCCACAGGTTCTTCCGTCTGTGGGCTGTTGGCACATCCCCGCTTGGGGTCGTGGCCCCTTCTGTCCACCCAACCTCAGCACTGGCAACTGCCACCCCCTCACTTGGCACCTCAGTTTCTGGGCAAGTGTGTACTCTGCGGCTGGCCTGTTTTTGGGCTCCAAGTGAGGCTCTGATAAGCAGGGATGCGAAGCAATGCCAAGCAAAAAAGCCCTCTTGAGTTTCTGGGCCTTCCTTTTTATACTCTAATTATGCACCAGGATGTTTTCTCACTGGCCAACCTTATGCCCTCCTCCCAAGGTCCACCTGTTGACCATGATCCCCGCTCTCCCAGGGGCTCCCCACAGGTGCCAGTCTTTAGGCTGATTTCTATACCCTTTTCTGAGTCTGTTTTTCAGTGGTAGATCAAACACTTGCACAACCCTTACATATTCATTCAACACAACTGTGCTTCCAAAGAAATCCACACCTCCACCACAATGCTGTCACACAGGAGAGTTTTATGGCCCTAAGGTTTTTTGGTTAATTTAATTTTTGGAATTAATGCATAATATTTGTACATATTTATGAGCTACAGGGTGATGTTTTGCTCTGTGTGTACATTGGGTAGTGATCAAGTAAGGAAAATAACATGTTCATCACCTTAACATGTTTCCATTTCTCCCACATTCTCTGACAGGCTGGTTGAGCTTTTGGAATTAAAGCTCACCAGAGATGGGCCTCCCTTCAGCATAGTGGTTCTCAACCTGTGGGTCGATACCCCATTGGCAATTGAACAGCCCTTTTACAGGGTGGCATATCAGATATCCTGCATATCAAATATTTACACTATGATTCATAATTAGCAAATTTCACAGTAGTAAAATTACAGTTATGAAGTAACAATAGAATAATTTTATGGTTGGGGGTCACCACAACATGAGGAACAGTGTTAAAGGGTCACAGCGTTAGGAAGGTTGAGAACCACTGCCCTAACAAGTTATATCTTAGAGCTGTCCACATGGACTCTAGCAGCTGGACATTACAGTTCATGTTTCCCAGCCCTACACTGGCTCCAGTGGTTGTCACTGCTGGGGTTAAGGGAAGGGAAGGGCTCTGCTCCAAGGTGTGGTTCCCATGATTTGTCTGTAGGTTTTCTGTTGCTGGGGCAGCCACCCGTCCTGTGGCCTCATTCCTCTGGAGGCTCTAAGAAGGGCTGTTTTTGTCCCCTTGTTCACCCTTTTCTTGTTAGGACAGAGTGATAAGGGACAATCCCTCCACACTGGGCTGGAAACCCTAGTCCAGTATCTTTAAAGAGATAAGAGAATGCACACTTTGAAAACACTGAACTTCCCGCCCCTTCTGATGGGCCTCCTCATACCCCGCAGAGCAGTACTGCTTCACCCAAAATGGAGTGGGTAGCTTTGGATCTTAGTTACTCAGCGAGTGTCTGGTGTCGGGTGGACAGGGTGCTGGTCCCGTGTAAAGCTGTCTTCTGTGCTTACCGGCATTCACATCTTTTGGAAACGAAACTGCTGTAAGATGTTGATACCGTAGCATTTACTAAGTACATTATTTTCTCTGTGGAGAGTTTTGCTATCTGTTTTCCTAAGTTAAGACCACTCTACAATATGGGCATCAAAGCTGTGCTGTGCTGACATTTGTTGGCTCTCCAGTGGACTCTAAGAGCCTCTACACCTTTATGTACACCTTCTATTTCAATGGTATTGTCACTCCTCTGGTTCAACTACATTTTTGTGGATGATGACATTGTGAGGTGTGTGTGGAGGAGGTTACAGCAACCTTGAGTGTCTTCCTCTGTCACTTCCCACCTTATTTTTCTTATCCTTTGAGACCTAAAACCTGTAATTTTTGCTAGACTGGCTGGCCAGCAAGGTCCTAAGGATCTATCTGTCTCTGCTGCCCATCAGCACTGGGTCCCAGGTGCATGCTGCCATGTCTTATTTTCACCTGGGTTCAGGGTGTTGGATCTCAGGCCTCTGCAGCACACACTTACTTACTCAGTCATTCCCCATCATCGTTCTTTGCTTTTTGTTCCTTAACAGAATTTATTTAACTCTGGCTGATTTTGTACTTGTGTAGCCCAGGCTGGCTGTCAACTTTTGGGAATTCTCCTGTTTTAACCTTTCTAGTGCTGACTTAGTAGGCATGCCCAGCATGCCTAGCTTCTTAGTACCATTCTTTTGTATTATCCTGGTCCTTTGTGGAGGACACTAGCACTTGATAGTGGAAATGTCACTTGCCTGGTCCGCATTTCTCCAAGTCATATGAGCGTCCTTGATGATGGTTTCGTGGCGGGTCCCTCAAGCTTGGGCTCTGCACAGCATGTGATGTAGCTGTTACTTAACCCTTACAAGGTCCTGCAGGCAGCTCTGGAGATCAGGATTGTGGGCATCCCTGGGGCTGTCCGCCCTTCTGTCTTAGAGGCTTCCCTGCTCTCATCAATACAGAAGAACTCTAGCCTCTCTGTACCCTGTGCCAATTGTTCCCGACTGTTGGTAGGGCTGAAGGTTTCAGAAGGCATGCTGTCACTTACAGATAGACTGTGTAAGTCACTTGAACACAGTTACTGGCTAAGTCATCTACATGTGATATGGAATTAATCATTCTCTGCCATGGGAACTTACTTTCTTGGCTGTTCATTTCCTGAGACGACCAGCAATGGTTTTCATCTCCTTTCCACCCTCTTAGAGTATTAAGACAAGAGCATGCGCATTGCTGAAGTACATTTCTTTGGTGGGAGATTAAAGCAGACAAGCTTTGATTGTCATACCATTGCCAGCAGCCTTTTTACTGGTACAGTGACCACTAGCAGAAACCTGAGATCATGGACTTCAGCTAAAGGCTTCAGACTCAAAGCCTGCACTTAAAGACCGAGCTGTAGATGTCTCTAAAGTATGGACCTCAGGCACCACAGCATAGGCGGCCTGGTACCTGGGCAGGGTCAGGATCTGCTCTGTCCCTCCTCTGCTTCAACAATGTTGTCCTAAAGTCTGACCGAGTATCTGTGTCTCAGGGAGGGGAGTGCCTAATCCTGGGAAGGTCATCTCTGTGTCCTACCTTCCAGATCGGCGCCAGTGGTGTGCCATAGTCATCCTCTTCGCAGTCCTGTTGGTCGTGCTGATCCTCTTCCTAGTGCTGTGATGGTGGCCCTGCTTAGGCCCTTCTGCACGTGGACCCAGGGGAGAGGAGAAGCAAGCACTCCGCCACTTACATTCCTCTCCCAGAAGTACGCCTCTGCCCTGCTCCTTCTGTGTGACTCCACCATTGAGACAGCCCTCTCGCCCAGCACGAGAAGGGCAAGCTTGGAAGAGGAAAGAGGTGACCGCACTCCTGGCTGGATAGCAGAAGCCCCGGCTCCCCATTCTTCATGAGGACAGCGAGCCACTGCTTTGCCTTACTGGACCTCACTCCTTGAGGAAGGAAGGAAGGACTCAGAGTCATCTATTCTGTTGCTCATTCTGCTGGTCTCTGGCAGCCCTTACCTTCTGCTCAGACCCTTCCCTGGTTAGATGGGTGCCACTGTCCCTTCAAAAGAAACCTGGCAGAGTGAGGGCATCTGGGGACATATGCTTCCCATCACTGTTGCATTTCTTAGCACCCGAGAGCTGGCTGTTGCTGAGAAACACTTCGTGACAGAAATGTAGTGTTTCATTTTGCTGGATAAGAGCTGAGAATAAATTGCTGTTCCCAGTGTTTTGTGACAGGGTTAAGCAACAGGAAATAGTGAAATCCCTGGGGACTTGGAGTGCTGATGACAAATGGCTTTAATGGACAGGAGGAGTTGAGAGCTTCAGCCCCTGTGTTAGTCTAGCTTACTGAAGGGCTGGTAATATCTCCAGAGGCCAGGCTAGACCTTCTTACTGAAGGGCTGGTGATATCTCCAGAGGCCAGGCTAGACCTTCTTACTGAAGGACTGGTGATATCTCCAGAGGCCAGGCTAGACCTTCTTACTGAAGGGCTGGTGATATCTCCAGAGGCCAGGCTAGACCTTCTGACTTGGTCTGTCCAGGGCTTTTTCCCAAGGTGCAGCTTGTGTATTTAGGGTGCCCCTCCATACAGTGTGGAGCAGTATAGTGACACTCAGCTGGGGCACTCAGAGGTGAGGTGGAGGGGTCAGCACATTTATCACATTTATGCACAAACTGTCCTGACACAAAAAGGCTGCTTCTGGACCAGAGGTACCATACTCTGTAATAGCATGGATGGGTAGGAGAACTTGTAAAATGCCAACTTGACTTTATCATCCATTTGATTAACTGACCCAGTCCAAATTCACTGACAGGTGGTTTATTGGGTTGAAGTAACTGAAATTGCTGACACTAAACTTCAGGCTTTGGGTGATTTTTTAGATGCCTCAGATGTGCACAAGCATGTGGGATTTTTTTTTTTATAGTGTCCCTGATGCATGTGTACCTGGTGTTAAAGTAGTTGTCAGGGCCAGAGCCAGCCTTTCTCAGTGGAGGCTGGGAAGAGCAGCAGGTGGACAGTTTGACCTTGGACCTCCCTTGCCTTGCCTTTCTGTGTATTCCTTAGCACACCAACTCTAAAAAAATCCTAAGTTGTTCATATTCCTTGGGATTTTGATTTTTGGGTCCCTTTTTTGTTTTGTTAGTTATTCCCAATGATCTGCTTGCCCAGCTAACTTTTAAATTGCACTTTTAAATAAATATTTGTAACAATTTTTAAAAGAAAGATATTTTATCTCCTTTAGAATCATGATATATAAGGAAATCTACCTGTTGGTGAAAGCTAAAAGAAGGTTTATAAAACCAAAAGGGTGGTCAGCACCACGTTTACATTCAGCTCTGGTGTTTGATACGGAGATGTTATTTCTTTTCAGATTAGGAGAAAATGTGACTATTACAAAGGGCTTCAATGTAGGGTTTTGTGTTATTTATGTTTCACGAAATTTTAAGGCTTTGAATAGTCTTCTGTGAACTTAGACCATGGATGGTCCTTAGATTTGCATTAAAATATAGAAGCCTTTTGTTAAAAATCAATGTGGGCCTTGTCTGAGTACTGTAACCCACACTCCACATTACAAAGCCCTGTGCAGTTCAAGAATTCAAATTACCCTATTTAAAGCCATGTTCTCTGCTGATAGAAGAGCGTCAGTCTGACCCATTTTGGAAATGCCTGCTCCCTTAGGAAGGAAGATTCGCCCATCAGGTCAGGGATGAAGTTTTGTGACTCTGGGCGTAGTTTTGTTGGATCTACTTTAAGTTTGTATGTTGACCTCACTGACTTAAGGTATTTGCTGAACAATGTTGTAGACCTGAGACAGGCTGGAGCTGAGTGGGAAGTGCGGAGAGAGAAAGGCAGCTTCACATGCAAGTGTTCTCTCCCTGGGCTACATACTCCTGCAGCAGCTGGCTTAGTCCAGGCCAGACAGTCACTGCAGAGCCCACCCTGTTGTGCCCTGCCTGGCAGTCTCTGCAGAGCTAGGGCTCCTTTGACACTGTGCCCAAGAAAACAAGGGCATTCCTTTCTTTCTTCCTCAGTGATCCAGACAGCTGAAGGCGGTCTTCCACCGTGTGTCCTAGAATAGGGAAGGGGCAACAGGAATGCCCCACACTGCTTGGGAGTGTCTTACAGATGTGCTGTCCTCCAGCCCCCACCTTCTGCCCTTGGTCTCACACCCACCTCATTTAAAGAACTGGCAGAATATGCTGGTTAACAGGAGGGGCTCAGTGTGTTTACTGGAGGAACACTTTACTTAACTGATTGGGGGTGAGATGGAAGACATCCATTGAGAGCATTTGCCAGAGTGCAGATCCAACTGGAAATCCAAAATACCTTTAGTTCTCAGCCCTGTTTTTTGATCTTGTCTTTGTTTGGGCTGGGAAGTCGCAATGCTACGTGTGCTCTGGAACTGCCGTGTATGCCTGAGCACGCATGTTGTATTTTCCTCAATTTCAGAATTCACGCTAGAGCTGAAGCAGGGAAATTTGGTAACTTGCCCGTTATTCTCTGCTTTTAGCCAGAGTTAAACAGACTGATGGGTCTGGTAGCCAACAACTTGGCAACATCCATCCCTTCTCACCTCGTGCGAGTAAGGGCTGTGAAGAGAAATGCAGCCTGATTCCAGCAGAAATCTGTCTCTGACGTGCTTTACCTTCTGTAAGTAAAGGTGCTGGAGCCAAGGGGTTTCTTTTGGTAACTCCTCTGCCCAGACTGAGACCACAGGGGAATCACAGCATCTGCCGGTCCAGCGCTCGGAGGAGAGAGGAGTTGAGTTCACCTCTGTGGACTCGGTGTGGTTTGGCTTCACTTTGTGCTACAAAGTGAATTTATAAATGAAACAGAAAAGGAAGATCTGGAAAGCAAGTCATAAAATGTGGAGCACAGCGTCTGGCATCTCCCTCTGCCCTCCTCTGACTGTACAGCCTCCCTTCCAAATGCGTGGGAATTGTGGGGTTTTGTTTATTTTTTAAAAGTGTACTTTGTCCATCAAGAGTAGAGAGAATGAAAAATCAGAGTTCCCAAATGTTATCAGCCCCTCACTGTGCACCCCAGTCAGTTCCTGAAGAGAAGACTCCCCAACAAGAGGCCTTACTGGGCCACTGGAGACCCAGCCACAGGACCTTCCCTGGACCCTCACTTCTGGGAGCCTGGTAAGATAGGAAATGGTCCATCTTAAATGTCCACCTGCCCTTACTGACTCCCAATGGCCAAAAACATCTTACTCTGAAAACAGCCTTACTCTTAAGAGAAGCAGCATGGGGAACCGGTGAGGTGGGAAAGACCTGCGGCCATGCCAGGTGGCCTGCTTTTGGTTCCCAGAGTCCACCTGGTGCAGGGAGAGAACCGACCCCCACAAGTTGTCCCACAACCTCTACATCCATGCTATATTGTGGGTGCATGCACACACAAATAAATAAGTACATTGGTCTGTTATATATAAACATGGGTGCCACTGTCACCCACTTCTTACTAAAGCTCACTGGGCAGCTTTGCTGTCTGGTTTTGAATCCAGAAGAGTGTGAGTTTGGAGTGAAACAGCTCCTGTGACCCAAGGCCACCTCTGCCATCACTGTCCAGTGAGACCGGAGGCCAAGTGCCGTCCCTGCAGAAGACGAATAGCCACTGGAGGCAGGACTTAGCCATTGGGAGCCCATGTACTTTTAGGACAAGTCAAGGCACTTGAAGCTGGCCTTGGTAACAACTCAGTGATGCTAACTTGTACTCAACTCCACTGTGGTGTGTGCTTTGCCTGCGGACAAACACCGAAGCTCTGAGAAGTTGCACGGTGCCTGTTCAGGTGGCTGCTGACCGGCTGCATTTGAAGGTCCTCCACACTTTACAGTCTCTGCCAAGTCAGCTGTCAGGGCAGGGTGAGGAGGAAGAAAAGGGCGTGTGTACGTGTGTGTGCCCCTGGCATAAGCTAAGATGTTGGTGCTATTTTTCTTCCGATATGACCTTAATCCATAAATGCTCTTCCCCTAGCTGTGCATACTAGCTGCTCAGGCAATGCCTGCCCCACTGCTGGGGTTCTACATAAAACATTTCATGGACCTGGTTTGCCAGCTGCAGTCAGAGCTTTACGAGAAAGTGTATTTTATAGTTTGTTTTCTTGTGGTGATGAATTTTCTACTGAAAGGTCACTTGTCCTCAGGGGCTGTTAGGAATAAGACCACCTGTCGTCATTGTTTGCTGACCAGATATCTGGACCCTGCCCCCTGCTCCATCTGAGATTTTATGAGCCCTGGGGTGGGACCAAGATCAGGCTTTGCCTTCCAGCTCAGTGGAATGCAGATTCAGCTGGAGTCCATTTGTGAAGGGCAAGTGCGACCCTGCAGCTGAGGTCTGAGTCCGGAGAAGCAGGTGTCTGTATTACCGGGAAAGTGGCATGCCTGTGCCCTGGCTGTCTTGCTGGGGAGGGCAGCCAGCCAGCCACTGATGAGGCTTTGGGATCGCCTTTTTGTTTTGTTCTGCTTTTGAGCCCAGGACCTCGCATGTGCAGCACACTGAGTGCCACTGAGTCACAGCCCAGCTTTGGCAAGAGCTTTCAGCTCCCTGTGACTTTTTCCTAACTGGCCCAGGCTGGGCTTAGCCCTCAGGATGCTAACAGGAAGGAAGGCCACCTGGGAAAAGGCCAAAGGAACCAAAGTGCAGGTCATGGTTGATTTGAATTTTGTAAGTGAAGGAGCTTTCCTGGATCATGTAAATCAGGATTAGAATATGTAACTGGCAAAATAATGGGTGGGGGGGAACCTTACATATTTTTCAAAGGATAAACAGCTTTACTAGGTTTTACCTTTAAATAATAGGATACACACACTGGTGTGTGGTGAGTATCAGAACTTTACCAGGGTAGCTTCCAGGTGGCACTTCCCCACAGCATGGTAAGAGTGAGCCAGATCCCTGGCATTCCAGTTTTGTCACCTCTGCCGTAGGTAGATTTATATGGTGGCTCTCCTGAGTTAAGGAGCCTATTAGAGATGCATTTTCTATGGAGTCATTAAGTCTGGAGATGAGGCCAGCACCCACCCCGGGTTCCGGTGCATGCCATTGAGGACCACTGCTACTACACTGTGGACCTCCATCTACAGGGACACAATCCCTCAAAGGTTCATCTGTGCTCTGATGGCAGTCCTGAAATTTGATGACATCACACACTTGAAAACTTCTAATACATACTTGTGTAAAATAAACTCAACTAGCCATTCACAGAAGCGATGTTTTTTTATACCTTGCAGTCTACAGTCTACTTCTTTCTTCCGCTCTTGAAGTTGTGTTGCAGCCATGTAAAAGAATTCTGTTCAGTATTAAAATGAGATGAAGAGACCAGAGCTTTGTCCTGGGTGTTTTTCTTTCTTCTCTTTTCTTGTTCTCCTTTATTTTTTTTTATGGGGGGTTGAGCTTACGCTACCACCCACGCTCTACCACATCCCCAGCCCACTCTTGTTCATGGTTGTAACACGTTAGTCCTCCTTCCCATCTGTTCTAGTTAGCAGGACATAAGGCTGGGGAGATAGCTCAGTGAACAAGGGCACTCACTGCACAGGCACAAGGATCTGGGTTCAGATTCTCCGGCACTTACATAAAAGCTGGGTGTGTTTGCTCGTGTCTGTAGCTTCAGCTCTGGGCTCAGGTGGAGGATCACTGGGGTTTGCAGGCAGCTGAGGACAGTGGAGAATGGTCTCTGCACACACACACACACTTAAAAACTACTGACATGAAAGGAGCTATTTGTGATTGAAACTGCTGGGTATCAGAGAAAAACCAGTTTTCCCCAGTGGAGTGTCATTGTGTCATCCACTCTTCAATGTAGGCCCCAAGCCTAGGAGTAGCTGGGCACACAAAATGGACTTTTATGTCCAAATATATATATATTTGTTTTACTGTTTTTTTTCTTCCTTTTAGTTTGTTTAGATTCTTTTTTTTTTTTGAATGAGAGAGAGAAAGAACATGAAGTTGGTAGATAGCGAGGTGGGAATGGTTGGGGAGACATATGAACAAAATATATGGAAAAATGTAAATATTGACACAGACATCTGCCTAGGGCAGAGAAAGCTGCCAGCTGCTAGAAGATCAGAATTATGAGTTGTAAGAACTCAAGAGGTAGCCCAGTTAGTAGAGGGCTTGCCTAGCAAGCCCAAGGCTCAATCTCTAGTAGCACATAAAACCAGATGTGCCTGCCTGGTAGTCCTGGCACCACAGGAAGGGAGAGCAGGAGGGCCAGAACTTCATTTCCCCTGCCTCTGCTTCCTAAGTAGCTGGGACCCCAAGCCTGTGCTTAAAGACCGAATCATGAAGCCACTGAGATGCACCAGCATGGGGCTGGGGAGAAGGCTCAGCAGTGTGTACACTTGCTTTCTCAGAGTTCCGTGTTCTCTTCCCAGTACCCACTTGGCGGCTCACAGCTGCCTATAATTCATTTTAGGGGACCCTACCTCCTTTTCTGGTCTCTTGGGCCCTGGGCATGCACAGGTGTGCATCCGTACATGCATGCAGGCACTCACATATACACACAAATCTTAAAGAAATTAATGTCAAAGGCCTATAATTCCCAGCTATTCCAAAGGCAGGAGGATTTAAAGGGCAAGACCAGCCTGAGAAACTTCAATGAGACGTCACCTTCAAATAAACAAATGAATGAATAAATGAATAGTAAATATGAAATGGTACAATGGTAAAGGCACTTGCCATCAAGCCTGATGACCCGTCTAATCCTGGGAACCCTCATGGTAGAAGGAGAGGACAACTCTTCCAAGCTGTGCTCCGACCTTCACACAGGTACCATGGCATATGCATACCTACACACATACAGAGACTAAGTAAATGAACAAATGTAGAAAAAAGGCTAGGCACATGACAGTTCAGAGGGAGAGTGCCTGCCTAGTATTTGAGACCAACTTCAGTCTCTAGTGCTGGAAAGTATTTTCACTCAAAGATACAGCTGTAACCAAGTCTGACTGGACCACAGGTTTTTGCTTTAGGGAAAAGACGCAGTCTGAAGTCAGTGATGGCAAACAGGAGTTTCACTAGAGCTGTCTAGCCTGGCGTGTTCTTCAGGAGCCATCCCCCTTGCTTTTTGAAACAAGGTCTCCAGCTGGGGTGTGGTCAGCCAACAAAGTCCAGGGATCCTCCCATCTCTGCCTTCCCAGCCCTGGGATTACAAGCATCCACCACCATAGCTGACTTCTCAAAAACATGTGGTGTTGGGACCGAAGCTCTCTTGACCAAACTTTAGTCAGGCTTCAGAAGCCTGGAAATTTGACTAGGCCCTAAACTCCAGGTCAACTTGCCCCAGAAACTCACATACTATCCCCCTGGGTTTGGAAGTTCCCTCACTGTCACTAGGAGACCAAGCTCATGGTCCCCAGTATCAAGTTCCTCAATCTTTAGCCAGCACCAATCAATATAGAGATAGTAATGCTAACCAATGAAAGTACTATTGCTTGATGATGCTTGATTCTGCCTTGCTAAAACGTTTATAAGCTGAACTAAAATTTGGCTTGGGGTCCCCTCCTCCTTGCATGGGGAAGTCTTGAGGGTGACCCCAGCATTCTGGTTAAATAAAAAACCTCTTTCTTTTGCATCGTTCTCGAGTGTCCTGGTGATTCCTTGGTTGCCCCAAATTCAAGGGTCCTTTTCTTGGGCCTACAGTGGGTGCTGAGGATCAAACTCAGCTCCTCGGGCTTTTCACAACAAACACTACTGAACCACCTCCCAGCTCCTGAGACTCCAAACTCTTCAGTCCCTAAGGTAAAGCATGGATGTCAGTTGCCTTGGTCCTGGCCATGTCTCAGGGCCTTTAATAAAGTCTACTGTTAAGTCAGGAAATCTGATCTAGGCCTGGGCATGGTTGCAGAGGCCTGTAATCCCAACCACTCAGGAGGTTGATGATTGCGGTGAGTTCTAGGCCAGCCTGGGATACCCAAAATAATTCTGGTGAAGCAAACTGCTGATAGTAACCCAAGAAAACCCAGAGACTCTGACATGTCCACCATGGCAACAGTTGTAGCTCAAGAGTGTAGTAGATGTCGTGTTTTCCTCCCATCCCCAAGTTCCCGGAACAAAGATTCATGCGACTCATTTATATTTACGAATACCTAGGTCACACAGTTAGGCTCATTCCCTGACTAGCTAATAGCTTAAAATATTTGTTCTAAGCCAGGCGGTGGTGGCGCACGCCTTTAATCCCAGCACGTGGGAGGCAGAGGCAGGCAGATCTTTGTGAGTTCAAGGCCAGCCTGGTCTACAAAGTGAGTCCAGGACAGTCAGGGCTACACAGAGAAACCCTGTCTCGAAAAACCAGAAAAAAAAATTTTTGTTCTAATCTAAGTTCTACCACATGGCTGGTTACCTGTGCTCAGGTACCAGGCACCTCTCCCATCTTCTCCACGGATCCTCTCTGCCTACGGGATGTCCCACCTCCTATTCTAACATTTCCTATAGGCCATAGGTCTTTTATTGACAGCTGTTATATCCGTACAATACATGAGACATTCCTTCCACACAAGAGCTCCTACCACATCCACATTTCTTCCTCCCAATTTAGCTCCAGAGCTGGATGGAGACTGGTGAACTTGGCCGGAGGTGGGGGGTCATGGCGTTAAGGCTGGCCCTCCCCAGAAGCTTTTGTGGTCCCCAGGTGGGATGGGCCTACTGCCTTGGGGTCTCTTGCAGCCCACGACATGCTGATTTGCCTTATCTCACAGCTATAGCTGACTCCATTCAGGAGGTGTGGGCATCCCAAAGGGCAGAGCAGGCCTCGCCTCAGTGCCTGGCACCTGACCAGAGCCCCAAGGGCAGCCTCACACTGTGATAGAGGCCTGAGCCCAGATTGCAGGACAGGACAAAGGCGGTCCTGGCAGGTGGCCGAGCATCCACAAAACAGCTCCGGGTACCCTCCAGGACTGGCGGGACAGCTGTTGAGCCCTGGCTCCATGGGCAAGAGTATCTGAGCCAGTCCCAGCAGCTCCCTTCCTCGGGCCCATCACAGCGACCCGGCCAAACCCACAGCCTTTGAGAACTGGGCAGAGTTTGCCAAGGAAGGCTGTTGCTGTTTCTGAGCAGGTGTTCTGGCTGCCTAGGAAAGAGACTTCACAGAGCAGGCTGGGAAGGGATTCGGGGGTTTTGACTTGCTCCAGAATGAGCCCGAGGGCAGAAGAAATGGCTTGGGCAGGTGCACCAGGGCAGACCAGTTGTTGCCAGGTACGTCCAAAAGATAATTTCACAGAAGAAAAGTCACAATCTAAAGTCCGTGATTGCATGACTGCATGAATGTTAAAGGGAGGGGGAACCCAATACCAGCAGGCAGGGCCTGGTTTGCTTCCGGGACAGACACTCCTAATCCTTGTAAAGGCTGCCAGGCAATGGGTAGGGGGAAGAGCAAGCCAGCAAAGGCCGCAGACACACAGAATGGGAGGTTAAATGAGAGTGTGTGGAGCTGGAACCCAAGGAATGGGCAACCGGTGGGGGCTGGAGAGATGGCTCAGGGGTTAAAGCACTGGGTGCTCTTCCAGAGGACCCGGGTTCAAATCCCAGCACCCACATGGCAGCTCTCAACTGTTTGTAACTCCTGTTCAAGGGAATCTGAACACCCTCACACGGACATACATGCAGTCAAAACACCAATGTACATAAAAAATAAGTTATTTTAAAAAAGAGAGAAAAACAGGGCAACCATCAGCCAAAGCTGTTGTGGGGAATACCCACCCTGGTGAGCCCCCTTCTCTCAGCCATTGTAAAGGGCCTGGAAGTCCAGTTATGTCAGCAGCTCTGCTTAAGGTCCCTGGCTTCTTGGTGACTTGGATCTAGCAATATCCTTAGACCATGACTGGGTTCCATCAGTTCCACCAACTCAACCCAAGGTGGCAGAGAACCTGTCATTGCCGGTGGGATGTACTCTTTGCTTCCCAGCCCTCCCCTCAACACATCCAGCTTTAAATGTTTATTGAGGTCAGAACCCCTGCCAGGGAAAAACCATCTCTCCTGCAGGTGGCAAGGTTAGGATCTCATTTTTCCAAAGGACCTCAAAGCCCAAAATGAAGTACAGCACCCCTACCCTATAAAGGTCAGCAGATAGAGTGGCACCCCTGCCTGCCAGTGCACCCTCTTGCTAACTTCAACACTTCAGCCATGTCCCTTGTGGCTCCTCCTCTTGCCTCAGGTCTGAGGACACTGCAGGCATGCCCCCAAACCCCATCCCTGCACACACACTTGGGTCCTGTGTGTGGCCCAGCATTTACCTTCCCATTTGCCTTTGGTCAACTTTAGCCTGCAAACCCCCACCCCCAGGCTGGCCTGGTCTCTCCTACAGTACCTTTCCTCAAGGGGCTCTGCTAACCTGCTCCTCTGTCACCCTTCAATGCATTATTCCCCAGACAGGTTGAGACCTTCTGGGCCACTGCACTAAAGGCCGCGGTGTCCCCAGCCTGGCAGGAGCAAGCTGTCTGTGACTAGCCTGTGGCCTGCCCAGACCCTCAGGGACATCTGCCCTTGCTGGACTTGCACCCTACTCTACTGTTGCGTCTTAGGCTGTTCTACCAGAGTTGCAGCAAAGCTGCCTCTGGCTGGTTAGCTGACAGAGTGACAGTTACCTGACAGCCACAAGGCTGTCTTCTCGACAAGGTGAACCTAGCACCAGCAGTGCCCAGTGATGGGAATCATCCAACTGCCAGCTCCTGTGCACACTAGGTCACCGGGTTCTCTGCTGCACCTCCCAGGTGCTGTGGCGCTCTCGCCCCTCCCTGTGGTGTGTGTGGATGGGGTCTTCCTCATTTCCCCTGTCCCTCTGGCCTGCACCTGCACCAGGTCTGGCTTTTGGCAATTAACTAAGTTCTAGAAGGTTCTGATGGTTCAGTATTTGGAGAAGACCTGAGCCAGGCCTGCTAGGTCAGCAGCTTTCTAGGTAAAGCAGGAGACAGAGACCAGACAAGACGTTAGAGAGAGCAAAGCTTCCCCCACCTCTGACGCCCCCCATAGGCCAGGGACCTCAGTGTGGCTTTGTCCCAGGGAGAGCAGAGGCCGCAGCCTAGATCAGAGGCTGAAGAGCCTCTATTGCCCTGCACGTTCTCTCATGTCCTGGTTCTATCCTTTTCCGGCATTTGGGGAGGAAAAATACGGGAAGGCTAGAGAGTGACAGGGTGATCCTACACCAGGCAGGCAGCGCTGCAGAACCTGCTATCAGAACTGGCACTGAACCGGGTGTCCCACTTCTAAAGGATGGGAGTAGGACCCTTTTAAGGGCTAAGGGACATCAGGAGTCTGGGCAGCACCTGACAGGACTACAGGAACTCCCATTGCTTCAGCCATTTTCTGTCCTCTCCCAGCCTCAGCCCTTCACTGCTTCTCTAGAGAAGACAAGGGACCTTGTCATACCAAACACCGAGGTGCAGAGGTGAGTTCTGCTACCAACGCTCTTTCCAAGGTAAAATTTCCCAGCTTGCAGTTGCAGGCTAGGAAATAGCCTATAGGGCAGTGCTTTTCAACCTTCCTAAGGCTGTGACCCTTTAATGCAGTTCCTCACGTTGTGGCGACCTCCAACCATAAAATTATTTTCATTGCTACTTCACTGTAATTTTGCTACTGTTATGAAGACAGACATTTACCAAAGGGGTCGAAACTCACAGGTTGAGAACCACTGCTGTAAGGATGGCTCAGTCTCCCCCTGGCTGTAGTTTCCTGTTAGGGTGTGCTGTTTCTTCAGGGAAGGGATGGGCGTTCTCCAGGGCCCTCTTTATGCCTTGAAGTTTCATGTACTGGTGACACTGGCTGCTCAGCCAACCTACTGGAACCCTCCTCTTCCTGCCCTTTTCCACCCTAGGGTAGTCCTAGCCACCCCATCCTGTACTCTTGGGGCTCTGAAACACTCCCCCACGCCTGTTCCTCTCCTCAGCCTCTGGGTCAAGAGCAGCAGGGTTTTAACTGTTGCTGAGAGGTCTCTATCTCCTCCCATCACTGGCTGGTTTTGTTTGTCACCTCTCCACAGGCAGTGCCCCCTCAGTGTCTTTCTTGTACCATGAAAGCTGCCTTTAACACAGCCCAATATAGCCGGGCGGTGGTGGCGCACGCCTTTAGTCCCAGCACTCTGGGAGGCAGAGGCAGGCAGATCTCTGTGAGTTCGAGGCCAGCCTGGTCTACAAAGCGAGTCCAGGACAGCCAGGGCTGTTACACAGAAACCCTGTCTCGAAAAACCAAACCAAAACAAAACAAAACAAAACAAAACACAGCCCAATATAGATAAAAGGTGTTTTGTTTTTTAACCATAGGCAGCACCGTGGCGAGTTCCAAACCAGCCGTGAGCTACCCACTCCACCTCTCCACTCACCTACCCAAGGTTCTCAGATGTTCTCTCTGATCCTCATCCTTGTCAGGGTTCCTCTCCTGATTCAAGGACTGTGGAGCCTTCGGTATCTACCCTGGTAATGACCCTACCCCTGCAGGCCTCCCTGCTTCCCCTCTGAATGCCCTCTGGCCATACCTGTACCCTCTGCCCCTGCCCCTGCGCTGCCCCAAGTCTCTTAGGGCTGGTAGAGGTCAAGTGAAGACAGAATCCAGCAACTCCAGTGGAAGCAGCTTCGGCTTTGTGTTTTAATAATTTAAGACTGACACCTGTCCAGGTATCTACAGGGTCCTGAGTCCTTGGGCAGGATCTATGCTGAGTAGGCTGTGCCTAGGTGGGATGGCCACCCCCAGCTCACAGCCTCCCTGCTTGCTGCCCACCCACAGCTGCCACCAGGGTGGTCTGGATAGAAACCCTGCAGCTGGGGGACAGCCAGACACCAGCTGCAGCCCTGTCTCCAAGCTGGACAAGAGAACAAAGACCAAGGCCCACCCAGGCCAGGCTGCAACAACCACGGTCTAGGCAGGGGTGGAGGCAAAGGGCTGGCTGGGCTGGCCTCCCACATCCTCAGTACCACACTTGCTGCAAATGGCAATAGTTTCATTTTTCAACTTTGTGTTGGTCATACAAATTTCTAGTAATTCTTAATATCCTGGCTCCCAGAACCTCTCAGAAGTTTGCATACCCAGAAGGGGCACAGCACTCTGACAAGCCATACTCCCCAGGGCTTGGTTAGGAATGTGTGCTCCTGGCTGTCAGGCTATGCCAAGACACTGAGCCCCTTCTGGAACAGAAGCAAAGCATCACATGGAAACCAGGCAAGACACAGCTGAAAGAGACTGGGCGCAAGGCCAATGTGGCCAGGCTGTCTCTTGTGTGCTGGGGGCTGGGGAGCCTTCTCCATGGGTGTGGCCAGGAGGCAACACAAGCTCTCCGGGGCCAACCCAAGTTGCTCCCCGCTACTCTCCAACAAAGGGACATGGTCACTTCCGTGATGGAAGAGACCAGTGTGCTCTTTCCCCAGATCTGTATAAATTAGTGACTCTAACTGAATGTGCACACAAGTTCTTTCCCTCTTCCTGAAGGCGGCTGGTCAGAACAGCTCCTGGTACAGGGCAGACAACTAGATGCCACCAGGATCTGTGAACCACGTTTTCCATGTACACATTTTCTCCAAGAGGGACCTTCCCAGCCCCTCCCACTGTGTGTTTGGGTTGAGGTTACTGAGGGTGAGTGTTGGCCAGAGCAGCAACAGTACTTCTGGGTCACTGGGAGACAGGTCTCTGTCTCAGGACACGAATTGACAAGCTCTCCACATGAGCCAGTAGCTCCTTGATGTGAGCCAAGCCCAGCCCAGCAACCTTGGCCCCATTCACCTCCAGGATCTCATCCCCCACCCCAAGCAGCCCCGAGTACAGCTTGGCAGTATCCAGGTCAGCCATGGCCTGCACATAGAGCCCTGCAAAGGGAAAGAGGAGAAGCAAATAAGAAACCATTCAGGACACAGTGACATACACCCCTCACAACTGGCTCCACAGAAGCATGCCATGTGTCCCTCTCCCCCGCCTCCCTGCGAGTAACTTCATTTCTCTGTAGCCTCTTTCAAAACAGCAAAACCCATGCAAATGATGCCTAAAGATGTTATTCATCCTAGCTTAATAAGAATGAACTAATCTTACCCTTTTTTGATATCCACTATTAGGATAAAGAGGGAGTCTTTTTTTTTTTTTAATGAGGACAGATACCTGCTGTGTGCCCGGCACTATGTTGCTTAGAATTCGTAAACAGATGCAGTCAATAGCTCCAGTGACCCAGGCACAGCCCAAAGCCAGTGCAGGGGACTGTGCCACTAGAGTAACAGAAGTGGCTGAGACCAAACCTGCTTCAGAGTACTGTCCAGGATTGGCCCCAGCCTCACTCACATACTTTCTCCTTGGTACTTGGTGGCCTGTAGGCCAAAGTCTAGGAAAAATAAACATTCTGCCCACATATGTGGCTTACCTGCCTCTTTTTCTTGCACCCTTCACTCTCTACCAATTCTGGAGGCTCAGCCTGGCCAGCATGATCATTCCTTGGGTTGTAAATATACCAATCAAGTCTATCGTGGGCCATGTGTTGGGAGAGGGTGTAGGGGCTTGGGCTGATAAGGAAGGCCTCCACCCAGGGCTGCCCCAGTACATCAGTGTCCAGCTGAGAGCTAGGCATCTCTCAGGTTCTGTCAGCTGCCCCACCTGACAGCATACATGGGTAGGTTCCTCTGAGGAAAGCCAGAGCCTACTACCACGCTATGCTGTGTGAACATAGCCAGCCTGCTGAAGGACCGTGGGTGACAGCCTTTGTGGGTGACTTCCTTGCAGCCGACAACACAATGGGATTTGGGGACAGCCTAGCACAGTCCTGACCTCTTCACCAGCTGGCTGAGAAACATACAGCAACTGCCCACGTGATACCTTCTCCATGGCCTTTCCCTAGTCAGGTGCTTAGCATGGGCTGGGCAGGATGTCTGTTCTGGTGCCTCCATCTCTGGCTTGAAGCATCTGTGAGGAGTTGTACCTCGGCCTATGGTCCTGGAGGATCCTCCTTCATCGCAGTTCTGGGTCCCAGAGAAGCCAGGCTCTGAGTATGGCATCTACAACTCCTTAACCAAGGTATCTAAAGGTCTATGGCCATCTGAGCTGCATACCCACTTCCTTCCTGTCTGAAGTGTGGATAACCCTTGTAGTGCGTCTTGGCCAACATGAGCCTTTCCAACGAGGCTCAGTCTCTAGTCCCCACGTATGTACCATCCTTTGGCAGAAGGCTTTCCACTGAGATCCTGCCCCATCTTGAACTCCTTTCTCTGATACTTGAACAGCTTACCTGCTGGGTCTACCACACTGGTGGCATGGAGAGAGGTAGCACCCCGTCCCTCCCCACGTGAACCCACAGAAGTGTTTCATGTGCAGCAGGAGAGGCTGGTGGGGAGGAATGACAAAACCCAAAAGAATGTAGCCAAGCCAGACCAGACACTGACGTCACTCCAGCCATTTTTGGGGAGACTTGGGTAGGCTTCCCAGCTGAAATCGTGACTGAGAGGCAACCCTGGCATTTATAGTCTGCTGGAGGCAGCCTTTGTTAAGGATGTTAGAGATGCCTGTGTTGTAGCCAGTTAGAAGCAGAAGGCAGGGCCTGCTGTTTTCATGGGGGTGGTGTCAGATGGGATGCATGCTGGCATCCCGACTGACACTTAACAAGGACCTAGAGCAGCCCCAGGACCATGGCTCCTCTGAGGCACAGGGCAACCGGCCCTAAGCAGCTAGAGGAAGGCCTGTGGTAGGAGCACCAGCAGCCATCACACTGCCCACCGTGAGATCCCTCTGTGACATCTGGTGGCCAAATACAGCAGCAAGAGTGGGACACCACCTGGACAGGACCATCCAACTGAGGGACACAGAGACAGCCTGGATGACACTCAGTCCGGTTTCCCAAATGTCAGCTCCCTGTCTGTGTGCACTGACATCTGACCCTCCCCTAGGTCTAGACTTGGGGAGGCCCACTCCATTCCCAATCACACACGTTTTCTCCCTTTCTCTCTTTCTCTCCCACTAACCCATTAGGAAGCTCAGGTCACACTAAGTGCAAATCAGCCAGGCTACCTGCTTACTATCCCCATAGCCTCGCTACAGCTGCTTGCTATTCATCTGTCTCTTGGACTATGAAAATCAATTTAGTGCCCCGTCCTGTTCCATTGTGAATTGTCAAAACAGCCAGGCATTACCCCTGTTTAAAATCTCTTTCAGTAGATGGTTCCTGTCCTACTCTGTGAGGAAATTCCAAGTCCCTTAGAACAGGACAGCCTGCAGCCTCCCTGAGCTCAGCCCTGGTCTGACTTCCTTGTTTCCCCAAAGGGTCCACAGCCCTTCAGGACCTTTGTACTTTTTAGCCCCTCTACCTGGATGTCATCTCCCATCCCTACAGGGTCCTCCCTTCTTCTGTCCCATCTCCATTCTGCACCTGGCATGCCTGCTTTATTTATATTTGCTTATGGTGGTTTTCACTCTGTCATGTTCGTAACACAAAGTCTACGAGGTGAACTTACAGAGCTGGCCTAGCACCCATGTGGCAGTTCTGAGGCAGAGGTCTGTGTGCTCCATGCGGTGCTGTAACCCAGTGTCCACCATTCTTATTAGCAGGCACCTGACATATGTATTTACTGAAAGATGCTGAGAGATCAACAACGGGACCTCTGCAAACAACATGCTGTCCTGCAAAGGGGCAGCAGGAGACACACGAGCAGGACCATCCTTCCTCTGCAGGGCCCAGCAGCAAGGGTTCCTGGGTTTGCCTTCCCAAGTCAGTCCCCCTCCTCTGCCGGCCCTCCCTCAGCATACCTCCCAGCCTCCCCCACTCAGCATAGCTTGGAGGCAGGTTTCAAGGTCTCTTGCACTCAAATGCATTCTGGACCACAGGCTATGGCCTGGCCAAGCCAGTTTGCCAGGAAGGTCTAATGGATGTAGAGGGACCAAGACCTGTTCAGAATTCAGAGCCAGTGGTATTGAGTTAAGATACAGCAGGCAGTCCCCCCAGGCCCCTGGAGCCAGGATCCACCTGAACAAAACCCTCAGGAGCTGGGGAGGAGGGGTGGTGAACAGGACTGCAGACAGGCAGGCCCACTCCACATGCCCAGACACAGCAGCAGCTGGAGGAAGGGACTGTTGAAATGCATCAACCACATCAAAGGACTAGCTGGGGACTGGCGAGCACACACCCCCCTCTGCCCCTCTGGAAAAGCCTTGAGGCCTTTCAGGATGTCACAGGAGAGCAGGGGGCACAGTGCAGTCAAACCGACCAGTTCCTACCCCTCAGCAGTCATCAGGGCTCATGGGATCTGGCACCCAGGAAGGGCTTCTGGAGGGGCAAAAGGAGTCTTTCCCCATTGCTCAGCCAAAGCCCAGAAGGAACCTGACCACACCTCAGGTTCTTTGCCGAGGATCCCAACAGCCTGTGTACCTGAGTCTCGACGGCCATTGCCATAGGCCACACAGAAACCAAAGGTGCCCTCTGGGGGTCTTTGCAGCTGCAGCTGGCTTGTGCCATCTGGAAACACCTCCACCACGCGGCCCACAGTACGAGCCAGGCTAGGGGCACTCACATCCTCCACGCTGAGGGCCTGGTGTGGAAAGGCCTTGGCTGGCCTACAAGGAGACAGTAATGGTAGGGTCAGGTCCCAGTTTCTGAATCTGCTGGCAGCTCCTCAGGCCAGAGGGCCTTGAAGCAAGGATGGTGGTCTCTAACATTTTTAGTAAGAGAGCCCTGAGAACCTGAGAAAAGCCATAATTTTATATAGTGCTTTGGGGAGCTCCCCACCCACCTACTGCAAGCCCTTCCACGAAGCCCTGGGTAAAAGCATCCAAGAGGATGTAGGCAGAGAGGTCAGGAATTAAGGGTCTCTTTAGGGGTTCTCGTTTCGGGGTGTTTAACAGGATCTTTAGTTGTGTTAAAGAAACTGTGAACGCTGATTTCAGGATGTCATTGGACAGTCAAGGGAGAGAGGCTTCAAGCCTGCCTGCACCACCTTCCAGCAAACCTACACCTCTCAGAGCTCACCAGAACATGGCAAGGCCACAGAGATGTCATTCTGAGACTTCAGTGTCACTTTGTCTCTCCACATTGGAGATTTGCTTAGGGCAAGACTTAGCTACTCGGTCTCACTTCCTCTTAAAGGGACAGACTGGCTCAGGGTGGCGCTGAGGGAAAAAAGGACTAAGTGTACAGCTCCAGTGGCCACTCTGAGTTTATCCTTCAGATAACTTGTGCCATGCTCACCTGCTGAGTGCACTGGTGTCCCCTGACCCCTCTACAAGGTAGAGGCTGGACCGGTCTCCTTTGCCACTTAACAGAGAATGAAGGTTCTGAAAGGAAGTTGCTTTCCGATGCTGATGAGAGGGTGACACCTAGTGGGGAAGGCCCAATATTGCAGGTGAGAAAAACAGCTGGAAAGGGGTCTCCACTGAGGATTTGCTGGGAACCACAAACCTTTTAAGTCACTCTTCAGAAACCAATGGTGCAAGCTTTGGTCAGCACATCTGTATGCCTAACAGGAGTCAGCAGAACCTGGTCCAAGAGATGGGACTGTGTACAGGCATCCAAAGCATAATGACAACTTAGCATTATGCTGCACTTACCTGACTACGAACATATACCCTGCTCTCAGAACCAGCCTGAGTCACATAGGAGAGCCTGTCCAAAAAGGAGGAGCTCAGGCTGTGGCTCACTAGTAGCATACTCGACATGACACACCTGAGAGCAGAATGCTTCCAGCTGGGAGTGGGGATGCACCCGGGAACCTGATAGCTACAGCTTGTAACAAGCTCCTGGAGCAGAGACACTTTGTCCCGGAAGGTATGGGGACAGAGGAGGAGCTGGTCCTTGAGTGAGGCTGGAAGCAAGAGCTCACCAGCTAAAAAGAAAGGCACAGGTGCCCAGGCCAGAGAAAGACAGCATGGGAGAAGACATGGGGACATGAGAGAAGGCATGGGGACATGAGAGAAGGCATGGAGAGGTGAGACAAGGTATGGAGACATGAGAGAAGGCATGGAGAGGTGAGAGAAGGCATGGGGACATGAGAGAAGGCATGGGGACATGAGAGAAGGCATGGAGAGGTGAGGGAAGGTATGGGGACATGAGAGAAGGTGTAGTGTGTGCTGGTGTATGTTTGGTGAGGGGTGAATGCTAAGGTATCTGGTTTTTCTTTTAGCACCTTGAATTTTTTTTTTCAATTCTTGTGAGCTTCTGTACCATCCTTCCTGCATGTCCTAGCCTTTCTTAGCTGGAGTGTTCTCTACCTTCAGTCAATCAGCTTAAACTGCTTAAACTTGGGTCTGAGACACAAGTGACATTGTCATTTCTCTGGAGGGAGAAATGGAAAAACTCCAGCGGTAATAAATACAAGTGCCACAACTCGAGGCCAGAGAAGTCTAACTTGAGACAGTTTCCAGAGAGCGAGACGTCACGCCATCTTTGTTTCCAGCTCATCCTCTGCTTCTCCCTGTTTCTACTCATCCAGACAGCACACACTTACTCCACATGGACTTCTACTCCTAGATACTGTCCTGAATGAAAGCGGTCCACGAACTGTCATTCACTCTGCATTCTCTGCCCTCCTCGGCTTTCAATGCCTTAGACCAGCCAGTTCTCAACTTGAGGGTTGAGGCCCCTTTTGGGGTTGAATGGGTCACATATTATATATCCTGCATATTTTTACATCAATATTCACATTACGATTCATACAGTAGCAAAACTGCAGTTAGGAAGCAGGAACAAGAAAAAAATTTACAGTTGGGGGGGTCAGCACAACATGAGGAACTCATCAAAGGGTCACTGCATTAGGAAGGTCACTGCCTTAGACCACAGTTCTCTACCTTACTCTGCACAGGTACAAGACAGAATAAACAGAATACCTATAAGCACAGAGCAGGATTCCCGGAAGCCTGGTAGAGCAGAGCGTGCTGATGTGATTTGCTAAAGCCTACCTCATGGAGAGGGAGGTGTTCAGCTAGTGCCTTGGGTTTGCTCAGGGTCAACTGGGTACACTAGCTACTGAGAAGATATTGGGACTATAGACATCATACTGCAGTGAGGGGAGAGAGACATGGAGGAGTGAAGCACTGGGCGAGAGGACAAACGGAGCAGAAGGCCCTCAGCCTGAGGACTGTGAGGACTTCTAAAGAGCCCTGCCTGGAGTACTGAGGAAGAGCAGACATCAGCGGGTGGAGAGAACAGAGACATTCGGGTGAAGATTCTGTCAGACTTTGTGATCTGACTGTAGAAGGGCAAAAGGGTCGGTCTATCCAGAGGAGGCCGACAGTGCTCTGAGAGATGAGACATAAAAGCACACAGACCACAGCTCCCCTCACAACACTAAGTGGTCTCAACTTTATCCTGCATGATAAATGTCCAAAGATGGATGCACTCATGGCAAGCGGCAGTTGGTATAGCAGGGTTCATGTGTCCTCATAAATACCACTATGGAAGCCACATGGAGAAAGCCCAGAACAAAGAGGCCAGTCAAGGCTTGTTGTGACAATACAGACTGAAACTGCGTTTGGGGGCTGCAGAGACGGCTCAGCGGTTAAGAGCACTGGCTGCTCCTCCAGAGGACCCCCAGTTCAGTCTCCAGTACCCACATGGCATCTCATAACTATTATAACCCCAATCTTAGGGGAATCGATGCCCTCTTCCAACTTCTGTGGGTACTAAGCATACACACAGTGCACAGACATGCATGAAAGCAAAAGACACACACACAGAAAATAAAATATTTTATTTAAAGAAAGAAGAGATTGGGTTTGGATTAAGAGTCACGGTGGCCAAGGGGAAGGTTAAAGAATGACCAGGGCATGAACTCTTCAGGAAGCAGAGGCAACAAATTTAAGGGAGAGGGAGAAATAGGACAGTGGTGGGTGGAAGAACAGAATTAAGAGGTACTGCACACACAGTGAGCCCAAGCCCTGTGCGTCAGCTGCCAGGACATCAGCAGCTCCCCACTTCCATGACTTGGACTCTAGACAAGGACCTTCAAATACTGCCTCTCCCTCCACCCTTCATTTGCACAGACTGTGTAGTATGTGCCTTTATTATTTTTCGTTTTATTACACTATATTATTTTACAGCCCTTAATCATCTATCTCCCTTCCATACCTTATTGCTTCCTACCCCACTCAACCCTAGGTGGGAGAGAAAGAAGGTTAGAGGGGAAAGGGACGTAGGTCTCTTTCAACTACTTCCTGCTGATTAGGGTCGGGTTCTTTAGGGGCAACACCAATCTCAGTAGCCAGGATCTCCAGCAGTCTAGCAAACAAGCAACAGCCAACACAGCAAAACAGCAAACCCAGCAGCTGGATGAACCAGCAGGAGCAGTACAGGGAGCACCAGCAGCCTCTTCCTTCTAAAGAGTGTTTCCCTATCCCCTGTCCCTTGTCCCTTTCGGGGGGGGGGGGCTCTAGTATTTATCCCTCTCCAGAGTCCTCAGAGTTAAATTTTCTGCAGCTGGCTAAGCCACGCCCCGTCTAGTGAATGAGAGACAATTATAGTTAACACCTGTGGACAAACCGAAGCTGCCCCATATCCCACACTTAGGATCAAAACAAAAACATTCTCATAACATAACTGGGTTAAGAAACAAAAATTCTTACCACAAGACCAAACTACTGGGACCACACCCCATTGCCCAGGGCCCCAGGGACTCACCACATGCAGGATTTGTAATGATGGGGCTCTCTTCACTTTGGAGGTGCTGGTATGTGGAGCCAGTGCTGAGGGCTGCAGCTGTTCCACACTGTAGCTTCGGGATGTGCCAAGTCTGGGCCGGGGGGTGTGGACCAGGGCTGAGAAGAGCTTTTTGAGTCCCAGAGTGGAGGTGATACTACTCCTCCTTTTCTTGTTCCCATCAGAATGGGCAGCTGAGGGTGGTGATGCTCTGAAAGGCAAAGGGGTGGGGGGGCAGGTATGAGGTGGCTAGAGAAGGCTGTGCAGAAGACAAAAGCTGGCTGCATCCTGCATCCTAGGGTCCCACTGGCCCCAAATGGACCAGTACTGGTGTCCCCAGGGAGGAACTAACAATCAGGCTGCAGCAAGAGGAGCCAGGCAGACTCTGCCAGGTGCTCTGTGAACACAGCTTCTAGGAAGAACAGTCTAGCATAGCCCCGCCATAGCTCATAGCTGTGGGGTCGCCATCCTTCACTCCACTCCATCAGGATGTCTCACGAGCCTCCTGCCTGTCTGCCCTCAGCTAAGGGTGTATAGAAGCTTATCAATACCACGTGAAGGAGAGCAGCCATTCGCAGTGGTGTGAGGGGCAGGGTGTGACCAGGCATTTATTTTAAATAGTTTTCAGGGAAGATCTCTTCAGGAGAAAACACTCTTCATACGAAGGCCAATGACAGGCAGGAGTCAGGCCATTAAGCCCGGAGGCGAGAGCTGCAGGGGCACAGAAGAGCTGGGACCTCTGTCTGAGCAGAGACAAGTTTGATATGTGCAACAGTAGCAGCCAGGTAGTAAGAAAGGCAGGAAGAGGTGTGACATGAGGCCAGGCAGGCAGGCGAATCGCACTACACCATCAAGTACTGTCAACCTCAGGAAGTGAAGGAAAGGAGAAACTACTGCGGGACAATCATACCATTTAATTGGCTTTTAAAAAATATTCCCTTGTGCAGCTACCAAGTGAGGCATCTAGCCCTGGGTGGTGGCACACGCCTTTAATCCAAGAACTTGGGAGGCGTTCAAGGCTAGCCTGGTCTACAAAGCTAGTCCAGGATAGCCAAGGCTACACAAAGAAACGCTGTCTTGAAAAACAAACAAAGAAGTGAGGCAGCTTAGACCAGATGGTAGAAAGAGGGGTTGGGAGCTGGACAGGGTTGCCGGTAGGTGGACGAGGGGAAAAGCAGGACGGAGGCAGGCAAGGCTCTAAGCACTGTATGAATGGCAACATGGCTGCTGGGAAGGGCGTATGGGAAGAGCAACTGGAGTTTTTGTTGAGGGGACAGCAAGATAATCTAGAGAGATGTCCAGGAGAAACTTCCAGACAAACCTAGCATTCTGGCAAACATCAGGCCTGGCTGGGCCATAGGGAGGCTAAATGCTGCCTGTGTGGTCACGGGGTACAGAACGGAGCTGGGAAGTAGCACGTTTACCAAGGCTTTGAACTCACCCAAGAAGGCCCCAAGGTGAGGTCCCAGCTGAAGCAAAGAAGAGAAACAGTTTGCACTATAGGAGCACCCAGATGGCTGTGGCTCTCAGCTGTAGCAGCATCAGCAGCTGGGGCTCAGGCGTGGGCAGATAACTCAGTGACTCAACAAGGTAAGCCATTGAAAGGAACAGGAAAAGATGGGCATTGGGAGTAGTGCCTGGCACACAAGCATGAGGACCTGAGTTCAGATCCCAGCACCCATCTAAAAGCCAGGCACATACCTATAACCCCAGTTCTCAGGAGGCAGAGACAAGTGGAGCCTTGGGGTTCAAAAACAAGGTGCAGAGCAACTAGGTACGATACCCAATGCCAACATCTGGCCTGTACACATACTCACACTGTGTGTTCTCAGACAAACGTGCTCTCTCTCCTACAATGTACACACACGCACGTACACACACACGTACACACACACGTACACCACACACACACATGTAAAAAGGATTGGGAAGAGTGGTTTAAGGGTTGTCTAGGAACCCAACAGAGTTTGGGAGATGAAGGTTAGAGATGCTACTGCTTCAAGTGGTATTTCCCCATCCCAACATGTCCACTGTAGGCAGGGATTGCTCCTGCCACTCACCCAGCGGGCACATGGCCTCCAGAGCTGGATTCTGTCCTCTGTAGACCCTCTCCCAGCTCCTGGCTCCACTCGGGCTCCTCTGAAGTGAGGGAGAGGGTGATGGCTGTAGAACTGGCGGTGGTGACATCTGCTGACTGGAGAGAGTCCTGCAGTGTTCCTGCAACAGCCACAGCACCGCCCCTGCTACACTGGCCATCCCCCCAGGTCACAGTGGGCAAAGGCCATTTCCCACTCTTAGGGGCAGGAGACACTGGGGAGAGGTGGGAGCCACAGGAGCAGAAACAATGGAAGCCCCGGGAAGCAGTCAGCTAAGGTGGCCAAGGCCTATCCTTGAGCATCCTCTAAACTGGAAACTGTTTGAGGACAAGGGTGGGGTCTATGGACTACTGTCACCCCATCACCCAGCAAAGCACCTGGTACACAGTGGGTGACTGATAAGTATTTGTTAAGTGGCAAGTTACTTGTGATATGTCATGACCCTTTTATGTCAAGGGACACAGTCTAGAGCAGGGGAAACAATCTAAAAATTGCCACAGCTTTTACAACAGCTCCCATCTTGGGAGCACTGTGTGTATGTAACTCTGAGCCCTTCACAGACTGGGTCTTGCGGTTCCCATGAGACAGGCTGTATTTTAACCTTCACTTTCTAGACGAAAACATGAAACATGAAGAAGACATGTGTGGAGAGAGGAAGTGGTCACCCAGGGGCCCTGTCGCCAACAAGAGAACCCCCACCCGGGCTTTCAAGGAGGTATACACCCAGGCTTCCCAGAAAGGTCACTGGGTTTCAGAAGCCACTGGCAGGAAGTGGCTAGGTGCAAATCAGTCACCATCCTGGAGCCCACACAAGAGGAAGCCACGGCTGGGCATGGGATGGAGGCTGTACACCTAGGCGAGAGAAGCTGTGCCTCAGCAACTCCTCTGCAGCCGCCTGGGATCACAGCAGTGGGGACCAGAGTCTGGATCTGCAGACACACAGAATCTGCCTTCAGCACCTTGACTCCTCCCAAGAGCAAGGAACTGTGGCAGCCTTGCCCATTAAAATCTACCAGCAGGTTGGGCAGACAGGGCCAAGGAGGGCTCAGAGCAGCACCTGCTGGTCACCACATCCCACAGTGAGCCTTAAGGGTAGGGATCCTGCTTGAGTAATAATTTTCTTACGCATTCTCCACAGTAGCCAGGACAGGTCCAAGCTTGTTGTACCAGGCACTTGGTCAACAGTCAATGAAATGGTGCAAGGCATAAAAGAAAGATGGTGGGAGAGGCGGGGGGCAGGTTGCAACAGAGTTAGTTACAACAGTAGATTCTTCATAGTTTACAGGAATCAAACTCCCACGAAGCCTAGCCTCCAGCAGGGAATTTGGACTGGAGCTTCCCTACATACTTCAGAGTTCCCAACAGAAAGAGGGCTCCATCCCCGCCTTCCTGATGGTCCAAGCTCCTGCTCCCCATCCCCCAAGCTCAGAAAACTGGCTAACTTGCTCCATGCTCACACAAAAGTCCTGCACCCTGGCCCATGCTCCCCCGCCTCCCTGACAGCTGCTGTTTCTCTGAGGGATACTCAGGGCCACTGGGAGTGGTATGTGGCCTTACCATAAGGTGATAGGATAGAGAGCAAATGAGGTCCCAGGCCTGGCCTGGCCTGAACAGCAATCCTTACCATCCCCATCACTCTCCAGATGCCTTCCAAGATCCTGGCGACACTGGTCCTTTTCAGCTCTAGTTTTGTTCACGGCTGCTCTCCAGGGCTCCTGCAGCCCCAGAGGAATGCAGCTGTTGTAGTTGTTAGTGGGCAGGTCCAGCACTGGATGCTTGACCCGGGGGCTGTAGGGCTGGGTCTGGGGTGGGGTGAGAACAGGAGTTCTTGGAGGGGACAGAGGCAGGGTATCCCTGTGCTCCATCTGGTGTTCCAGCCACTGATGCCCAGTCCAGGCTGGCTTCCTCGGGGACATAGGGCGGAGGGATTTCCTTGAAGAAGTGGAGTTTGGCACTTCAAGGGAGAGGGGCAAAGTTGGCTGCAGAGCTGGGAGGGGTATTGAGGGCTCTTCATGGGTCTCTTGGAGGGAAGAAGTACAGACAGTTTCCAGACAGCCAAGGCTTTCACTAACTTGGTCTGGTTGGCCTGGTCCTGAGGACCCCAGCTTCTTGGAAAATGACACTGCATAAGCTGTCCTGCATGGGATCCAGCTGTCCTCAGGGTGGGCCCAGTGATTTCCTAACCTTGACCCAAGCTGCCCCTGGGACCAAGGCCTCTTATGTTCCAAGGCAGGGTTAGGCATGGTATCTTCCTTCAAAAATAAAGTCCCCTGGGATACGCATCCTCTGGCTTCTTTTACTCCCCCTCCTACAACAACATCATCAATCTCAGGCAGGTGAGGCCAGGCCTGAAGGCTGCAGGGCAGCTCTGTCTCGGCCTTTCTGGACCATCTGGAACCTTCCTGAGGCCTAGAGCCATGCTGCCACTGCTGGGGGCTGCTGACTCCAGTCTGCTCACCTGTCCTGCTGGACTG
This sequence comes from Lophiomys imhausi, assembly GCA_907164525.1. Taxonomy (NCBI): domain Eukaryota; kingdom Metazoa; phylum Chordata; class Mammalia; order Rodentia; family Muridae; genus Lophiomys; species Lophiomys imhausi. Next base: position 2,657,423 of record CAJQZJ010033427.1, read on the forward strand.
AGAGGCCCTGCCATCCTTACTGTCCCTCCAGCTCTCTGGACTGTTGGTGCTGTCTGGGGCAGAGTTTCCCTCCTCAGGGTGTGTGGCAACAGTGTCTGTGGTGTGTGTTTCCTGGATCCATTCCCTGTGGAGCCCTGGGAATGGGGAACTCAAGCCATGGGAATCACAGGGCCCCAGAGGCACTGCCTCTACCTCACAGGCAGCCTGGAGACCCCGGAGGACCCTCAGGTCAGGGGCTGCCCTCCCCTCGGCAGGGCAGCGCTCCTCAAGACAGCTGCCACAGGCTGGACATTTCTTCTCACTGTCCCATGCTGGTGGTGCCGCAGAGAAGTTACTGTGGTCCAGCGAGCCCGCCGGCCTATGGAACGAGCTGTTCCCCGTGTTGCGATTAATGTAGTTGGTTAGGTCCGGCTTGGAGCACAGAGGTCCTCGGTCCACAGCATGTAGCACGGGGCTCACCACCTGACACTGGCGCTGCTGAAGCCGCTCCTGGTACCGGAACTCAGCCTCGTGGGCAGACTCATCCTCAAAACGGACATGAGACAGGGGCATTTCCTGTTTCGGCCACTGCCCATTGCCAGACTCTACTCTGGAGGGGTCATTCAAATTCCCATTCTGGTGGTTCTCTCTGTAGGCAGAGGTGGTCCTCATATCCAGGGCTGGGCTTCTTTGGCCATTTCTAGTGAAGAGACAGGATAGGATGCTAAGCACTGCCCTGATGTCCTCTGAAGTAGTTACAACCCACAAGGTTACTCCCAGTCAGGCTCCTGGTAAGTCACACACGAGCCCCAAGCCCTACAGGATGCACATGTTCCAGATACATCCTGGTACACACGGCTCAACAAAACTGATACAGCTTCCTTTATTTTTAACTTGTTCTCTGTTGCTGGGCTCAGCATGAGTTCACAAGAAAAGCTACTAATCTAGCAGGAGAAAGATGGCAGACCTTATACGTGCACTCTGTGTGTGTGTGTGTGTGTGTGTGTGTGTGTGTGTGTGTGTGTGTGT
>CAJQZJ010033427.1:2658440-2678440 GCA_907164525.1 Lophiomys imhausi
GTGTGTGTGTGTGTGTGTGTGTGTGTGTGTGTGTGTGTGTGTGTGTGCATGTGTGTGTTTAGGGTGAGGAAGTGGTCTGACTTGGCAGTGATGAACTGCAAAAATCTAGACAGTCACTCTGGTGAGTGGGCTCCACCTCTGGGGATTCAATCAACCACATAACAAAAATATTTGAAAATAAAGCCTCGTATCTGTGTACTGAACATGTAGGGACTTCATTCTCTTTGTCATTCCCTAAAAGCAGTGGTTCTCAACCTTCCTAAAGCTGCCACCCATTAATACAGTTCCTCATGTTGTATGCTGACCCCAAAACCATTAAATTATTTTGTTGCTACTTTATAACTATAATTTTGCCACTGTTATGAATCAAAATGTAAATATCTGGTATGCAGGATATCTGATATGTGATCCCTGTGAAAGGGTCGTTAGCCCCAATACAGTTGTGACTCACAGGTTGAGAAGTGCTGCCCTAAACATTACAAAATGCCTGCCATTACAAGGCACTTCCATCACATTAAGAGGTGTTGGTAATCTAGGGATGTTCAATGTGAATAGGAGGATGTAGCTAATCTAGGTGCAAAAGCTACACTCTTTTATATCAACAGCTTGACCATTTGTGGGCTCTGGTATCCAAGGGGGCTCCTAGAACCAGCCCACTGTGAACGCTGAGGAGTAAGTAGTCTTAGGTGCTGCAAAGCCTTCATGGGAAGGTGGCTCCTTGGGTATTCTGACCTGAGGTTCCCACTCAGGATCCCTCAGGCCTTGCTGGGATGGACTGCAGGTCATCAGACTCTGATGCCTCTCCTTACACAGCTGCAGAGCTCCTGCCCCTGTCCCACCCTACGCACCCACCATCTGCCTTCAGATGTGCATTGCTGTGCTGGGGAATCTTCACATCTTCTGTCAGCTGTGGCTCTGGGAAACACTGGCTGGTGGCCACATCCTCCTCAGCTGCACAGAAACCTCATCTCAGGACCCCAGCAGCCGGGTAACAGAGTCATGCAATTCCAGGCCAGATGTCCACACTTCTTCCTTTCCCCTCCCACTGGTCTACAGGCTGAGTCTCTGGACTGACCTAGCTCCTCCCACCTTCTCTCACAGTGCACTGGCCCCTTAGCCACACTTCCTGATGTGGTTCCTCGTGGAGCACAGCTGGCACCACAACACCCTCCAAAAGGGCATTGTGTTAGCCTTTGGGGTAAACATACAAGGCCTCCAGCTCGTCCCAGTTCCCTCTCCAGCTCGGGCTCCCATCCTTTGTAACTTCAAAGGCCACAAAGTCACGCACATTATCACTGGTGGGTATTTAAATATAAGCTTTTCTTGGTGCCACACTCAAATCCGTCTCTTTGAGCATGTGTTCTCCTTTGTTTTTTTTTTTGTTTTTTTTTTTTTTAGGTTTTTTGAGACAGGGTTTCTCTGTGTATCCTTGTTTTAATAAGCTCCAACTTTGCTTCACAAAGACGTATCCTAAAATCCACTTCTGCAGAGTAACTCAAGAGCTTGGCTGAACATGAGTGGTGCTCTCTGAGAAGGCTTCAGATGGCACAGACCACAGGTAGCATTTCCCATGGCTGGTGACATGATGGCTAGCCAGTGTCAATTTGGTAGGCACCAGCACCCAGATACTTGGTCACACGTTATTGTGGGTGTTATTCTGCACAGGGCTTTTTTTTTTTTAAGACAAAATTAACATTTAAACTGACAGATTTTGAATAAAGCAGATTACTTTCCATCATGTGGTGGGCCTCATCCTACCAGTTAAAGGCCTGAGGACTTTGGCATTGAACTGCTGGCATATCCGACAGGTTTGGGATTCACCAGGTTTCTACAAGTCTCCGGGCCAACTCCTTAAAGAGAACCTCTCTGTATACAGACCCATCCTATTGGTTGGCCTTCTCTGGAGAGCTCGGAATAAACACCTTTGATGAGGAGTCCCTGCTATAACACCTGTGCCACCCACTGCTGTCACAGTCTCAGGGTTAGTGCTGCCTGAACGATAGCAAACAAGCACAAACTCATTCGGCAGAAGTTCGAACCCCTGCACAGAGGTGGACAAGCTGGGCAGCCAGGTCTATACAATACAAGCATGGCTCGTCCAGCTCAGAACCACACCTTCCACCTCCTGGGCTCCAAGGCCAATGCACTGCTCTGTTGGAGGGAAGTGCTCTCTACGTTCTGGTAAGGAAAAAATAAATCTGCTCTCAGGGAAGTACAGTAGTCGTCTGTGCCATAAGCTTCAGCAGTGGCCTTAAGTTCACACACAGATACTGAACTGAGCCATGTCAGAACTCACTCCAAAGAGAGAAATACTATTTTTTATTTTAAAAGTAAAAGTAAAACCTGAGTGTGGTGATTTTAGATAACCCCAATCTTAGTACTCAAGAGGCTGAGGCAGGAGGATTCTGAGTTCAAGAAAGTCTAGGCTACAGAGTGAGGTCCCACCTCAAAAGCAAGACGTTAAGAGAAGGTGGTGCACACTTTTGATTCCAGCACTTGGGAGGCAGAGGTATGTGAATTCAAGGCCATCCCAGGCTACAAAGTGAGTCCCAGATCAGCTGGGTACCACACAGTGAGAGCCTGTCTCAAGAACAAAATAAAAAGCAAAACAAAATCCCACAAACCCCAACTCATCATCATAATAAGTAGAATAAAATAAAGAAGCGCTAACTATGTCTTCAACGCAAGTATCCAGACCCCAAAGCCCCAGACAGCCACACAGACACCCGTAAGCACAGAAAAGCAGGGGCAGGCCTCGGGAGACATGCACTTGACAAAGTCAGCCAGAAGCAAGACCCAGAGCTTTTCCTATCAAGGTGAGGCCACGGGAGGACTGGACTCCAGCCAAGCTCAGAGCCTCTGCTGTAGGGCTGAAGTCAAATGGCCTTCGGGAGGAGTCCCTTCCCACAGCCCCATGACAGTACTGTCTTAGACACACAATCTCTGCAGCCTCACACAGACTCCAGTCACACAGGATAAATCTTCCCAGGGTGCTCTCGGGATTTAGAACACCAGCCTGAGTCTGCCTGTTCCCCAAGTGGCGAGAGCTTACACTTCCAGGAGCTCCTCAATTTCTATGTGGATTGGCTTCAAACAACACATCTGTCTTCACCTCTTCCCTCCAGGCTCACCTGGCTGCCTGTAGACGGCCACTGAAGAGGGCCATCCACAGATTGCTCTGGCTGCCCCTCCTCCTCCCTCATCTTTCCCCACGCTGTTCTTTGGAAGGAATGATAAGGAGGGGTTGGGGCAGGACCTCCTGCTTCTAGCTGAGGCCTTGGGCCTGCAGAGCATCACCATGTTAACTCTGACTGCCTTCCCCGGTGATCTGATGGAGTGTAACCTTTGGAAGCAGCTGCAGCAAGCCATCTGGTGTGGATTTTTCAGCTCTACCCTCTGAGGATTCCCCAGCGCTGCCAAGTCATAGTAATTCTTTTCTGGACACAGCAGCTGCTGAAATAGGTCACCTTGCATTTTTACAGCATTTTTATGGCAAAGAAAGAGGGAGCCAACTTTACAATAGCTACTGGGGTGTTAAGACTAGCTGGAATGAACCAGAGAAGGGGGTGCCCAAGAGGACAATGCACACTTAAGTCTGTTTTGCAGTCTTGCCTATGTGTGCCTCACCACTCCAATGCAATTCCTATAGAGAACCAGGCAGGAGAGCCTTGGCTGTCTAAGGAATCTCTCTGCATATGTCTAGAACAGCAAGGATACCTCCCTCAAAGAAGCCATGTCATTCTTGGGAGTCCTCTATAGTTAGAGGAAGACAAGGCATACGTGTGGAAATGAAAGAGTCATCTGATGGGCATTTGGGGTCTCTTGTGCCCCTCTCTTAAGGGTCATAGTGACAATGAACAGAGAGGCCTCTGCTTGCAATGGAGTCATGGCAGTGGTTCTGTGAATGTCCTGAGCCTGTAGTAAGCCATCAAAGAGCACATGTCTCAGTTTTACTAAGAGTCCTCATTACGGCTGGTGCCATGTGTTGATGACTAAGACAAGCAGAGTCAATGTGAAGCCATGGGCCTTGCCATTTACAGAGGTGGACCTGCTTGGGCCTGGCAAGATCTGGCATGGCCTGACAGTTCAGAGCATGAGTGTGTGTGGGAGAATTCCATGTGTAAGTAGATCTTTAAGGTGTACCATAAAAAGAACAATGCTGGGGACAGGCATGTGGCATGGGCAGTCACTTAATGATGTGCTGGCCCAAGAGTCCCCAAGCCTCTTCTTTTCTGTCTCTTCACCCTGGATGTGTTCACCCTTGCAGCTTTAGCATGATGAATTCACCATAGGTACCCACATCCCAGTTCTGGCCTCACCTCTAATGACCCTGTATCCAGCTGTTCAACAGACATCTCCTGTGGCTGCTCTGAGACTCTACCCTCTAAAGCCTGACCCTGGCTAGGGGGCCCATGAGCACTCCAATACAAGTCAGAACTCTGGCTTTGTCCTGAACACCTCCCCTTTCCCTGCCCTCAAAGCTGATTAACCAGATGTTGCGGACCTGGAGCTGGCAGTCCCCGTGCCTACAGCACTCAGTATGCTAAGCGTGCCTTTTGTACATCAGCTCATATAACCTCACAACCTGGAAGATGATCACTAACAATTCAAACCTCCCCAAGGCACACACCAACCACCGGCAGGGCCAGGATTTCAGCCTGGGTAGCGCTTGTCTGCCGCCTGGTAAGCCAGCTTAATTCTGGCCCTGGGGGTCTCTGAGAAGCCACCATGCCTGCTTTCTAGACCCTTCCACCAGACACAATCGCAGCCTTTCTCCTCTCTCAGATTCCACTCCTCTCTCAGCATTCCACTCCTTCTGCCCCTTGGAATACCACTCCCTCCTCCCTGCGTCTGCCCAGTGAACAGCTCCTGAAAGCCCCACCTGGGAAGCTACCTCCTCTTGAGAGCCTCACCTGTCCCTTCCAAGTGGAGCAACACGTGGTCAGCTCTGCACACATGCCTTTCCTCTCCCCCACAGAAACCCACGGAGCTGATTAGTGCTTGGCTGTCTCGCTCCCTGGAGCCTGTGATCTCTATGCCCCCAGAGAGCTCAGGCCAGGCCACTTATTCCATTTATCCTTACATCTCAACGTCTGACACCCTACTGGGCAAAGGTGTGTTGACTGACTAAATGATCACAGCAAGCCCTTGACACAGAAAACATACATGTGCACGTGTGCGTACACACACACACACAGAGGAGAAAACAGAGAGAGGCATTTTGGCCATATTTCAACTATTTGTGCTACGGACCCTTCCCTGCCATGAGCCCTCGCAGGCCAGTCTGGCTTAGGCCCCACTCACCGGCTGCCCTGAGCAATGGTGGGAAAAATATCATGACTGGCTCGGAGCGGTTGGGTCCTGGCCTTCATGCGAGCACGGCGTGGCAGGTGCTTGGCTTCCTCTTGCCTGGCACTCAGCACAGGCTCCAGTTTGGGAACAAAGGTCCTGCAGGGTAGCACAGGCCAGGATGGACAGTCGGGGGATTAAAAGAAAATAACACAGCTTAGGAAGCTTTAATGATATCAAGCCCCAGCTCTGCCATGAAAAGCCTTCTGCATACAGTCTTCCCCTTCCAACTCATGCACAAGGCTCTCTCCTCCCACTGCCCCCATCCCCAAGGTTTGGAAAACACCCTGGGCTCAGACAGGAGTTGGGCAGACAACCTGACCTTGGACATCTGCTCAGGGGCTGGAAAATGGGGAAGGGAGTCTATTCTATTGTTCCTCCTTGGGCAGAAGCAGAGGCTTTGGGGAAGAAGGCAAGGGAAGGTCCCGGGGTAATGGATCTGTGCCTGTGCCCAGACAGATGGTCTTTCCATGCATGGCCTCCCTGTTTCCATCTCTCAACACCTACCCAGGCACCCACTGGAGCCCACACTGCACTGTCCCCAGCTCCCAGCACAGACACAGGGATAAGGCACTGCCTGTCACAGTCCTTTCAGGGATGATGTTTAATAAGTCCGGGTGTTTTCTTGTAGTCTCAATCCAAACCTGTCAGGAGTCAGCTCAGGGCTCACAGACTTGGGGCAGAGAGAAATTAAGCTGGACCCAAACCAAATCAGCACATGGCTTGATTTTCATAATAATGAGGGTCCTCTGGTGGTGACTCACCAACCAGATGTGCTGCCTCCCTGGTCAGTCCAGAGCTACAGGAATGACAGGCACCTCTTTCCAAAGCTGTGTCCCAGACAGTGACAGTCCACCTGTGCTGGGTTATGAAGTAAGGACAGCCCACACTTCCCCATGAAAAGATGGTTTTCTCTGCAGAGTTCACTCTTCACAGCCAGGCTGGGCAATGCAGGTGTTCCCTGCGCTTGACAGATGAGGGTGTCTGGACGGGAGGGGAATGTGGACACATTGCTCAAGGTCAAACATCAATTGAGAGCTAGGCAGAGTGATGTACATGACAGCCAGCCCCGTTGCCTCTATTCTGCATCCCGTCCTCTTTCTCTGTGGGTGCCAGGGTGGGCAAGCATATCTGTGGCTGAGGTCAGACAGGCTTTGATGTGCCTCCAGCATCCATGTTGTCACATATGCTTGGCTCTGCTCATAGGGGGGGTTCCCAGAAAGAGGACTCAGCCCAAGGCTCAGCAGGGCTTAGATCTCACACCTGGGGTACCCTGAACTCCTGCCATATGCTACATGAGGAAAACGGCCTCACCCTGACCTCAGGAAGGTACTAGGAACTCTCATGGCAGGGGTGGACAAAGGCCTCCAGGACAAGGGCTCCTTGGGACACCCTCGAACTGGCTCTGAGAAGATGACGGGTTTTTGTTTTCTTCTTGTCATGTGTTTTGAACACTGCTTTGGGCCAGAGGAGGGAAGGCTGCATAAAGACACCATCTGTGCCATGAGCTCTGGCAGGGCCAGGCTGAGTTTGGAAGGAGGGCTTTACCAGAGTGATACAAAAGTACTTCTCCAGGCCTGCTGCCCCACGAGGCCTACATTGGCAGGAGAGGCTCCCCTGACATGGCTCCCAGAACAGGCAGCTCCCCAAACCGCAGCTGAGAGCAGCTGTGCTCCCCAGGGCTCCAGTTCCAACAGCAGAGATAATGAGGTTACCACGCACAGAGGTGCCCCTGCAGCCATGGACCTCTGGCTGCCAGCCGACATGCTCATAGCCTTCCGGTGACAGCTGTGCTTCTGCGACTGTCGGAGGGCATTTGTCACAAGGCCTGGTGGGCAGGCAGGAGAGCCCCTGGGCAGCTGGCCAGATGCTGCCGCAATCAGCATTGCCCCCAGGTTTCTAAGCCATTTCCAGCTTTGCTGTTTCCTTTTTGGAACAGCTGTCCACCCCACCCCCTTCATCAACGGCCCTGCTACAGTCTGGCAGACAAAGCCAGTTTCTCCACTGATTAGAAAGGCAGGCTTTCTAGCTGCCTGGAGGCATCTGCAGCAACACACCAAGCAGGGAGGGGAGGGGCAGCCACCTTCACAGACATCAGCCAAGGTCAGCAAACAAGGAAGCCATCATTGTGTACCCTGGAATTGGTGGCTCTTGGGAAGGGTGGGTGGTTGTGCTCTCCCCGCCCCCTTCTCTGGTCTTTCTCTGGAAAAGGAGCAAGTGGTACAGCATTGTGGGATGCTAACCCCACCTCTTAGCACCTCACCAGAGGTTGCCCACCATTCCAGAAAGATGGGTTCAAACTCTCCCAAGTGAGGAAGAGTCTAATTTGACCCTGGACTAGAGAGAGAGACATGGCCCCAGAGCCAACCCTTCCTATCATGACCTAAACCCACAATCCCAGCTCTTTCAAAAATTTCCTGGCAAAATCAGGCAGTGTTCAGCCAAGCACAGCCAATACCACCTACAAACAAACATTTATCACTATCTTTCAGTTTGAGTTTCTGAGGCCCATTACCTCTGGGGCGGGATATAGGAAAGGCAGCTGAGTAATCTTCCTCTAGGGTCTCAGTTTCCCATCTGTAAGCATGAGCCTTTAGCAGAGAGAGGGCTCACATTGCTACCTGTGAGTTGGTCTTTGGCGGGGCAGGCTATGGAGGGGCGGGGGTCCTGAGATCCCCACCTGGGGGCCATCTGGACCACAGGGCTGGCTCTTGTGGAGTGGTCACCCAAAGAACTACTTATTGGGGGAAAGCTAGAGGTTCACAGGTATGTTCAGGCCCTGGCCTCGAATCCACACACCACCTGCACCCCGAGGACAGAGGGAGCCTGTAAGCCTCACCCTCTGTTCTAGGCCAGGTTCTTGGATGGGGACAAGTCTAGCAGTGACTTTAGCACTCCTCCAGCTAGGCAAGTGAGGACAGCCCTATCGTTCTCACAGCCAGGGAAAGTCAAGGGAAACGGGGGGGGGGGGGGGGGTTCTCTGCAACCATCACAATCCTGGATTACGATGATAAAGTCCAGCAAGTCTGGAGTTAACCCCTTCATCTCAGGAACATGAATCAAGAAATAAGGAACGCAGACAGATCTGACAACTCGCAGGCTGCAGCCAGCTATGCGAAAGTAAACAGCTTGCAGAAGATATCTAAAGCCTTTGCTTAGCATTGTTCCATCTGTGTAAATTGAAGCTTTGATAGCCAAGGGCAGAGAGCCTTACTATTGCTGTCTGAGGGAGGAAGGAGGAAGAGTGGGTCTGAACTGGCTGTAGAGAGTGGGTTTGTGACAGTGCATCCTTCTTCAGTCCACTTGACACCCACAGAATGAAAGCTAAAGGAACTGGTTTACAGGGTGCTTCAGGGGTGGGCCACCCAAATCCTCATCTCTGGACTCTCTTCCTAGCTGTGTCACCCGGGTGAGTGCCTTCAGGATTAAGTCTCAGTTTTCCTCACATGCTAATAAGGGCTCAGCTGTTAATATATGTGAGAAATATTCCCTTTGAACACAGTAAAACTCCACAAATGTTAGCATTTATTTTTGTTGCTTCTATTATTAGCCCTAGTATTACTTCCACCCCTTCCCTCTGGGGTGGGGGTGGGGGATCCTTGAACACCAACTAAGATCACCTGCCAATGAGGCTACTGTGCATGGAGAAGGCTTGTTTAGAAGTGACAATCAGCCTGCAGCTTGAGAGAGCTTACATGGTTTGTTTGCTCCGGACTTTCAAAAGCCTTTAGCAGGCTTCCATGGGAATAGGTAACTTCCACAGTACAGGGGACAGGAAGAAGCTGGTGGGCAGCAGAGGAAGGCCCATGTCCTTCTCTCCACAGAGAAGGAAGAAAGGAGTCCTTAGAAAAGGCTGCTGGCAGGTCAGAACTTAACCTGCAATATGTCCTTCCCGAGAGGGCAGACCAGCTCTGCCCCATGTTCCTAAAGAAAGATGACAAATTCCCCGCTGAAGAACCAGAACGTGGCCAGGTCTGCACTCCCTCCATGAAGGGACTTTTCTTGAAGTCAGCTTAGCTCTCTCCCACCTTGAAGATGTTAATTTCTGTGTGCTCCTCCCTGGTCAGGACTGGGCTGCCATGAGGATTTCATGTGTGGAGGGAATGTGAGTGGCGAGGGACAGTGAACCTGAAGGTTCAGAAGCACTGGCTTTGTGTAGGATCAACACAGGGGACGGAACACTGGGCACTGTGGAATCGGGTTAAGCATTTAAAGGCTTAGTGTGTTGTTCTGCTGTTTTTTCCTTTTCCTTTGAGTTTCTTGGGGCTGCAAGTGAAGAGCTTTCTTTGTGTCTGTATATCTGCGTGGCTGAAAAAGGATTAGGGTGGTGGGGATAAGTAAGCCACATGGGGCTTAAAACTTTCAGTGACATCTTGCCGTGGACACTCCTCAGCAGCCTCTGTGGCCCCATGAATGGCAGTGTCTCATTCCCCAGGGCTTGCTTGCTACAGAGCTTCTCATAGCTAACTAACTCTCTAATGCTCTGGGACCCAGAAGATACCAACAACAACAACAACAAAAAAATGGCCAGTGGCTCAGGATGGCCCCTAAACCCTCTTCCCAGGCTCCTCAGTGCTTAGCCTACAGCACTCACACAATCCACGATTCCAGGAGATAAGATCATCTATCATCCTTCTGTGAGGGAGGAGGCAACTCACTCCACCTCAGACGCTCTCAAGAGTTTCTTCAGCCTCACCCATCTGGAATGTTCTTTCTGTTTCCATCCAGACCCTTGCAAGCCCACACTAGCTCCAGCAGTCGGGGACCCCTCCATCAGCTCTTTCCTGCCTGCCTTTGCCAGATGTTTTATGAGCACCTGTTCCGGAATGGCACAGTTCCTGCCTCCAGGAACTCGAGGTGGAAAACAGCAGTCACGGCATTGGTGGCAGTAAGGGCAGGCAGGGCGGGCAGGCGGTGGTGCTGACAGCATGGCGGGACCGTTCCATCTGAAAGCACACTGACATACTGGCTCATCCAACTTTCTTTCCCCACAGGGGAGAATATATCAGGCTGGAGGGATGCAGAAGGCCCCGGACCCCCAGGCCAAGGGGTTGCTTATCCAAGGGATGACCCAGGAAGGCATGGAAAGGAGAGCTCACAGCAGTGCCCCACAGCAATCAAACCATAAGCCTTGGGCCTAGGTGAAAGTCCTGACTCCAAACCCTGGGCAAATCACTTGGCCTCCCCTAGAGAGCTCTCTGTCAGGGATAGAGGAACAATGGCCAAGCTCTGTCCACAGACAAAAGTGAGCTGCAGAAAATGTGGCATAAAATCAGAAGACCAAAATGGCTGTTGCCGGCCTGCTCTTTCAACTGGCCACTCGTGTGCTTTAGTCCTAAAGGACAGAGGAAAAGCCTGGCCCTCAACAGAGAACAACCCTGGGGGTAGAGGACAGAGGTCTCTTGCGGGATTTGGGGTCCTGAGTCTTTAGGTGGCTCACCTCCGTGGCTGATTCCTTAAGGCCCCCTTGTAACATGCTGGCCCCGATAACCCAGGGCCAAGCTCTGGGCTCTGCAATTAATGTCACTCTGTGAACTTGTCACCTTGCAGAGCAGTAGCAATTAGAAGCAAATAGAGTAAGTACAGGTGTTGGGTTAACCTGGCTGTCATGGCTCTTTGATTGTCACATGAGTTACTCAGAAACTTCACTGAGCGGGAAGCAGAACCTTCTGCTCTCCAAGCCCTGAGAAGGCCTGCAGTGCTCAAAGAATGAAGTTCCGTGGCGTGTACTGATGGGCGGCCACTGAGCGACAACCTCAGAGCACTCTTCTGGCGAGGTCCTAGACCTCTTAGCACAGACTCTAAGCCTAGAACCTGAGTGTTCTGTGGCGCTCCTGGGGCACACAGGCAAGGCAAGGCAAGCCAAGTATCTGGAGAATGTAGGCTCCATAGCTGTGGCACCAATAAGTCCCTCTCACTCAGAGGGTAGCCCTGCGATGTCCTGGGGTGTCACAGCAGGACTGGCACTTTCTCTTCCTTGAACCTGGCTATGTTCCCTGACCCTTCAGCCCAGGTGTCTACCTACTAGGGACTTGACCTTCATGCCCGTGGCTCTAGATGCCAGGCACTCTAAGGGGACATTCTATTAGTCTTCAAAAGGGTCCTAAAACAAGTTGGCCAGTCCTTCTTTCTCTCTATGTGTTCATCTCCCCTCAGACACATATGCAATTCACTATATATATATGTATATACAAATATATATGTGAATCATACAACATACATGCACCCATGCCATACCTGACATCTGCCTGTCTGTTTCTTTTCAAGACAAGGTTTCACTATGCAGCCCAGGCAGCCATGGAACTTGTGACCTAATTACCTCACCCTCCTGAGTGATGGGATTTCAGGTATGTGCCCCACCCAACACTCATTCTTGAACTCTGATATATAGCCTATGGCTACATATGGCCTGTCAGGTGAAACTACCCTAGGAGTCTAGTCCTGAGAGTTCTAAACATCCTCGCAGACATGGGTGGAAGTCCTTCCCCATCCCTGGTTGAGCGGCTCCTTTAAGAGCACCAGATTTTGTTACTTTGTTACCAGGTCCTGGCCTTCTTGCTACCAGGATTCTGAGCAAAATCCCAGCAGCTGCATTTCCTTGTGAGGGAACTGGGGTGGGCTTGGGGGTGGAGGCTGGGAGAGTGCTGCCAGGGAAAGGAGTTGGGTCTCCACTGTGCTCAGGTGACTTTTTCCCCAGGCTCTCTCAAAAAGACAGGTGGAGAGAGGACAGAGGAAGCAGAGTGCCACTGAGAGCCACGGTGGATAAGGATGTGATGAGCTGAGAACAGCAGCCAGGAAGGGAGAAGAAAGCAGACATAAATACATAGGGACTAATGAGTCAGACAGCCCTCTCTCCACCACCACACCGAACTGACCACAACCCTGATTACCTGAGTCTGAGCACTTGAGCACTCTCATTTTGCTAAAAGCAGGAACAGAGATGGGGCTGTTTCCCAAAATTTGTACGCTGAAATCTAACCCCTGGTGTGGGATTAGAAAGTGGGGACTGATTGCCACCCTTATAAAAGGCACACCGGAAAACCTTCTCGTCCCTTTCTATGCTGTGAGGACATAGTAAGAACATGCTACCTATGAGGAAGCAGGTCCTCACCAAACACTGAATCTTCTGCCTTCTCACTCTTGGATTCCCAGCCGCCTGACCTTCAAGAATGGCGTTTCTTTGGTGTATAAGTCACCTGCTGCGTTTTGTTACAGCAGCCAGCGTGGACTAAGACAGAGGGCTCACTCATGTTTTGAGGGAGGACTAGTCAATCTTACTGGGACACACAGGGAGCAGCCTGACCAGTGAGGGGGGAGGGGGGACAAGGCTGACTACTGTTGATGTCACATGCAGCTTGCAGCTGGGGAAAACGGGAGCCACCCCCAGTTCTAAGGCCTCTCTGAGCCTCATGAGCCAACATCCCTGCAAAGGCTAAGGCAGAGCCCAGCCTCTGAGTGGGCACCAGCAGAGGCTCAGGGCCCCATGTGGCCCCCACCACACCTCGGGAGTTACTCTCTTCCCACCCTTCCAGGCTCAGGCCACTGCCTCAGTCCTCCCACCTTACTCTGGGCACCAGCTTCCCTGGAACAGCGATGGAAGAGCTAGAAAACTATGGGCCCCAGTGAGAGGTCGGAGGGGAAATCCTTGACCCTAAGCCCAGCACACTCCTCAGCTGAGCAAAAGATAAGGTGGAGTTAAAGTTCTGCATTCCTGCACTTTCCCCAAGGGGTTTCCCACCCATGCCCTTTAACTTCACAGTAACCCTGTGGATGAATCAGATAACTATGGCTTCTCAATTTCCCCTGCTTTAAAGAGGGAGAAGCCTAGGCGTGGGGGGGGGGGGGCATGGCCTCTGGGAGACAGAGCAGGTCACTGGAAGGCTTGCTGCAGATCTCTGCACCCGGTGGTTTTGGTGGTTTTGCTCAAATGACAGGCAGGCAGCAGCCTGGTACCTTCTACAGGGCCTCAAGGACAATGGTTGGCTGTGGCTACCATGCACTGGTGAAGGTTTGCCTCTCTCTCCTCTAGCCTTTGCAAGGTTTCTTATTGCTCTGGTGTAGAGCAAAGGGAGGAATGGTGGTAAGGAAGAGCCCTTACCTGCTCTGACCTCTGTCCTGTAGGGAGGTGCCCGAGTCCCAGTCCACGTCTCCCGCTGGTCGCTCTAGGGCCCAGAGCAGAAGCAGAGATCAGGGCAGAGCTACCAACTGGTGAACACAAAGGAGAGATGGTCTACTCCCTGTGTGGGCAGAATGCCTATGTTCCCCAAATTCAGTATGCTGGGATTAGAAAGTGGGGGCTGGGACCCACGTTCTGGTCTGAGAAGTGGAAGCACAGGCTGTTAGACAGACTGTGAGTGAACTCAGGGTAGGCTAAGAGGATCCCATCCATGCCCTCAGGTAAGGTAATGAAGCTTGAGAAAGGATGTCTTCTGGAGACTGAACACACACCTCCAACAGTGCTGGGGTTCTCTGCCCAGTGGTCAGGATGCTCAGCCTCTGCAGGGGAGTGCTCCTGTCTGCTAGCCCACCAGAGGGCACTTCAGCTCAGTGCAGGGGAGGGAGGGGGTGAGGCAACATCCTTAGAGAGTGTACAAGGGCCACTCTGCAAAGAGCTCCAAGGCACAGGAAAGAGTCACATAGCCTCTGTCCCAAGCACAAAGGATGGCCTCCCACTGATCTGGAGAGCCACAAGGCTTGTGGCAGTTAGGGCTGTCTGTGAGTTCTAAAGAACCAGTTGGACAGTGACTATTTGGGCTGTTACTGGGCTCTCCCATCTTGCCAGCACCCTACTCCTTCCCATTGCTCCAACCCAGGCCTGCAAAGTGAGGCTCACCTGATGCAGCAATGTCCCAGGATGGAGTCCAGTCTGGGCGTCCCACCTTAGAAGGACCCTGTCTGGAACCCTTCAGCATCTCCTGCAGCAGGAGGCGGTTCCTCTCTACCTGGTCAGATAGGGACAAAGCATTTGCCCCAGTGCCCAGAACCTCCAGGGCACCAGCTCTCCAGAGTGTCTCTGGCAGGTCTGTTCTGGGTACTAAGTCCTCCTCGGAGGTTAGGGCTGTGCTCTCCAGATCTCCCTCTGTGACAATATCATCTCCAAGTGGATATGGGCTTCTCTTCTTCAGGCTGCTCAAATGGATGGTTTTACAGGGAGCAGGCCCTGGTGGCTGGCCCATAGAAACCTGGTTGTTGGGGCTGTCTTGTGAAGAGCCAGACACTGGTGCTGGATCCTCCTCACGATCAGCCAGCATCCACATTGCTTCTGGAGACCACAGGCTTTGTTTATTCCAGTTCTCAGGGGTATATGGCTTGGATCCACCATTCCTGGCAGGTTTCTTCTCATTAACATGGATGGCCAGCTGCCTGTCAACAGGGTTCTGAGCATGGGGGACCACTGCGGCATCTGGTAGAGGAGAGCCCTCTGGTAGGCTCCAGACTGCTCCAGGCTTGGCTTGATGGCATTTGGATTTCGTGGGGGATGGATGCTCATAGGAAGTGGGACAGGGATTTGCCCCCTGTTTACCTGCTGTCATTTTCTCCTTCAAGGCCTTCACTTTGGACTCTAGCACAGAAGAGCTTTGGGGCTGCAGCCCCCATGTCCTGGGAGGTTTGGGGGCCATCAGGGTAGGCGTTCGGTCTTCCTGGGGGCAGAGTGTGGGTCTCAGGAGGGGGCCACTGTTTGGCTGCATAGGACCATTTCTAGCCATAGCTGCAGCCACTTGTGCGGGGGTCGTTGCTCTGCTCCCTGACCTGGATGATCTGCAGGAAAAAGGACAAGCTGAGACCCTGTACCTGGATGGGTCCAGTAACCTGCCTGCTCTCCAGAGTGGCCTGATATGGACCCCTGCTCAGATGAGATACCTCAAGCAGAAGGGGTGTCTGCCACATAATATGGACACACATTGGAGAGGACAAGCCATAGGACAGTATGAACAGGTTACTACCAGGCTTATTTTCTCCTGGCATGAGTAATGGTTTTTTTTGGGGGGGTGAGGAGGGCACTTGAGGGTGTGTGTTTATAGGAAGATGGGCAATAAACACCATTGAAGAAAATAACACCACATCCCCAGCAACCACTAACTGCCAACAGTCCCTCAGGGGGTCCAGGGCCTCGTGGGTGCTGTGTTCCTAGCTTTTCTATCCCCATTTTTAAGGTGAGGGAAACAAGGCCTCAAGCAATTAATCCAAGGCCAAATGTGAACAACAGTGAAAAGCAGTGCAGTTCTGCAGTCCTGAGCTACAGGCTGGCCTCAGAGGACAATGGCAGTGTTGGCTAATGGCCAATAGTCTTCCTTGCGGGTGAAGGCCCTGTCACTCCATCAGGAGGTGCTGCCTGCCAGCCTCAGCCCAGCCTCTGTGCCAAAGCCTTAGACTAGTGTGCAGCTGTACTCAAAAGAAGACAGTGACAGCCACAAACCATCAGGTGTCTGCTCTATGCCAGGAAGAGACTTTTCAAACACTTCAACGTTCTCTAAGATAATTCTGACATGCCTGTGCTAGGATGTTATTAGTATCCTCTCTCTCTCTCTTTTTTAACAGATGGCGAAACTGAGGCATAGAGAAATCATGTCACATGGATGCCACCGAGAGCCAAGTTTGTAATCAAAAGCTTTCCATTACAAGCCCAGGGCTCCTCCAGAACAGTGCGCATTTAGCCACACCCCTTATTCTTAGGTAAGACCTGACTCCGGAGGCCACAAGGCTCACTAGTGTTACGCAGCCCTTGGTGGCTGCGCTAATTCCAATGGCTGTACAGAGAATGGAGTAACAACTGTTTTACTCACTGTCCAAGCTACTGTGTCTTAATGATTACTCTGATAGAACACTCAGAAGTTATTCTAGTGTAGATGTGTCCCATATGAAGTAAACTCAGTGTATAAGAATCTGTGCATACACTACAGATTAGGAGTTAATTATTCACACAGGATCCACCATAAGATGTTCTTAAAGGCTAAGTCCCCCTACAGTCACTTATTACAATTCAATGTATATGCTTTCCAGGGATATACATGTCTTATAAAGCAAGATACACATGTAACACAAAAATTCACAGCAGTAAATCTGCGAAGTTTAAAGATTATCTTCAGGACAGACGTCATTTCCTCTATTGCCTCATCTAGAACAGCGGTTCTCAACCCCTGGGACACGAAGAAATCGAAAACCCTTCCACAGGGTCGAATATTAGATATCCTGCATATCAGATGTTTACATTATTATTCATAACAGTAGCAAAGTTACAGTTACGAAGTAGCAATGAAAATAATTTTATGGGTTGGGGGTCACCACAACATGAGGAACTGTATTAAAGGGTCGCAGCATTAGGAAGGCTGAGAACCTCTGATCTAGAATGTACTAGGCTTCTCTTTGCAGCCCAGCTATCTCCCCCTCTGAGCTCCAATTCAGAAGCCAGGGTTGGAATAGTAACCTGAGCTCTTTCAGTAAAACTGACGGCTGAACTCTGGAACTGCGCTCCAGACGTCCTTGTCTGCAGACCTTAAAGAAGGAGACCCTCCCCTGGAGGCCTGCGCACGGTCTTCCCAGAAGACGCTCCTAGCACCGATGCTCCAACTCCGAAAAGCTGGAATGAAAATGGACGTGAAGGGCGGGCCTCCCCGGTCCTTCCGGCTCTGCGGCGGTGGGAGGTCGGGTCTCGGCGGCCCGGGTCCCCGGTGCGCGCCCAGCTACCCCGCCCGGCTCCTCTCGGTACTCACTGAGAGCGGTGCGCAGGCTTGGCCGCCGCCTCCATCCCCTCCATCCCTCGGAGAGGCGAGGCCCTGCCCCACTCTCCCCGTCCCGGGCCGCTGCAGAGTCCCGGGAAGGACCGGCCCCGAACCCCGGCGGGCCGGAGTGTGTCCCGCAGGCCTCGCCCCTGGGAGTGCGTCCCGGCCGAAGGGAGTGCGCGGCGCCCCAGGCCCCGCTGGGCGCGCGGAGTCGCAGCGGCCGCTAGTTCGTGCCTTCGCTTGAAGGTGAAAGGCCCAGCCGGCCGCCTCGCGGGCCGGCCCGGGAAGAGAAGGCGAGGGAGGCGAGAGGAGGCGAGAGGAGGGGCGGCGGAAGGAGCTGGAGCAGCCTCGACCTCGGCCTGTCCCCACCCCCAGCCTCCGGCGCCCTCCCGGGGTCGTGGCCGCTCAACGGGGCGAACGCCGGGAGCCCAGAGCAGCGGCGGCCCTGCTCTCTCTTCCGGATCGAGGACCGCCCAGATGGCCGGAGGATGCGCCCTGAGTTTGGGGCGCACCGGCTGCCACTGGGCCGTGTCCCGGGCGCCGACCAGATCCCTCCCCGGTGACTGCGGGGCGCAGCCGGAGCGCAGAAGGCACCAGGCTTCGGCCGACTCCACCTGGCTCCGCTGGAGCGGGAAGCTGAGGGATGCCCTTTGCGGAGAGAGTTTTTGGGGGCGAGTCGGTGGACTTCTCCGCCAGGCGCCCTCCTAGGTCAAGGTCATTGGCCGCGGCTCCTGGAGGCACCACGGTGGATCATTTTGGTGGACTACCTATCCAGTCCACCAAAATGGGGGCCTGCATTGCCTGCCGCCGCCGCATTGGGAAGGGACCGGTTCTTAGGGCGCTGAGGATTCCCGAACACCGGGTTCAAGCCCAGCTGAAGGAGCGACAAAAGGCTGACAACTGTGCCCTAAGTCCATGGAGCTTTCTCTAGCCAGAAGGAGGTGACCAATGACATTTCTTCTTTCCTTCGGCCAACAAGTTTCACCTCAGTACTTAATCTTCTGTGCTGGGAAGTGGTAGGCATAGCTGCAGGAAATGCTGCACGAAGCTAACATCCGAGCAGGGCTTGGAAGGGAAACGACAGTTCTGTCCCTTCTGCTGGTGTAGGCCTGTCTTCCCAGTTGTTCCAGAGACTGAAGCAGGAGGCTCTGGTTGCAAGTTCAAGGCCAGCCTAGACAATTTAGTGAGACCCTTTCTCAAAATGAAAAGGGGAGACCTACCCTGCAAGAGGTCCTCGGTTCAAATAGGATACTATGGAAACAAAAGATGTCCACCTCCCCTTAAGTGTCCCTGATGGCAACGGAGCACCTGGACAGGTAATCCAGCCTAGATCGGACCAGACTGTCAGCGGCCCACAGTAGATTGTCCCAGAACCAGTTTAGGAACCTAAGAGGTTTTCCAGGGCAAAACCTGTATAAGTGAGCAGGTCCAAGTCACACAGCTCTGCTGACCAGAGCCTGAGGTACCTTCCTGCCATGTTCCGAGAATAAGCAGTTTCTCAAATGAGGCACTGTCTGCTCTGGCTTAATGCTGATCTGATCACAATACAGTGAGATCTCCACCCATGGTGGGCCTGTCTCCCTGCACAGGCATTGTTCTAAGCACTGTGTGCTCATCTTGCTACAACACCAGGAGTCCAGCACCATTGTCCCTTTGTACAAATAAGGTGAACAGTCAGGACAAAGGTATTAAGTGACAGGTCTTCAAGGACCTTGTTCAACACAGTGTTGATTGTTCAATGCAGTTGTCAGCAGCTGCATCAATACAAGAAAATATTCAGTTTTTAAAAACTCAAATCGAGGGGTTAGAAAGATGCCCCAGCTCTTAAGAACACCTGCTGCTGCCCTTGTAGAGGACTGGAGTTGGGTTCCCAGAGCACGGCTGTTCCTGTGTGCGTGCGTGCGTGCATTGGAGTCAGTCGGCTGTTGTTATTCCAGCTTCAGAGAATCTGATGCCCTCTTCTAACTTCTAAGGGCACCTCCACACCCATGGCATATATACACACAAATAAAAATAACTCTTAAAAATAAACAAAATTTAAAAACCGAAATCAGGTGGTGGTGAATGCCTTTAATCCCAGCAGTAGGAAGGTAGAGGCCGGTGGATCTTTATGTGAATTCTGGGCAGCCTAGTCTACATGGTGAGTTCCAGGCCAGCCATTAGTACACAGTGAGACCCTGTCAAAATACATAAATAAATAAATAAATAGATAGATAGATAGATAGATAGATAGATAAATAAATAGATAAACAAACAAACAAACAAACCAAACTCCTCAAATCAGGTTGGGATGTAGCTCAGTTGGCAGCGTTCTCCTAGCAAGCCTGAAGCCCTGGGTTTGGGTTTGATCCCTAGCACCACGTAAACTGGGTGTGGTAGTGCATACATACTTGAATCCTAGCACTTAAGAAAGTAGAGGCAGCCGGGCGGTGGTGGCGCACGCCTTTAATCCCAGCATTTGGGAGGCAGAGGCAGGCGGATCTTTGCGAGTTCGAGGCCAGCCTGGTCTACAAAAGCGAGTCCAGGACAGCCCGAGCTGTTATACAGAGAAACCCTGTCTTGAAAAAAAAAAAGAAAGTAGAGGCAGCTGGCGGTGGTGGCACTCGCCTTTAATCCCAGAACTCAGGAGGCAGAGGCAGGTGGATCTCTGTGAGTTCCAGGCTGGTCTACAGAGCAAGTTCCAGGGCACCCAAGGATACAAAGGAAAATTCTGTCTCGGGGAAAAAAAAAATAGAGGCAGGACAATCCCAAGTTCAAGGTCATCTTCAGTTACATAGGAAAGTTCATGGCCAGCCTTGCAAATATGAGACCACATCTCCGAAAAACAAACAAAATCTCTAATCAGAGCAGAAGAGATGGCTTAGCGGTTGAGAGCACTGTCTGCTCTTCTGGAGGACCCGGGCTTAGTTCCCAGCACCCACAACTGTCTGT
>CAJQZJ010033427.1:2683440-2696802 GCA_907164525.1 Lophiomys imhausi
AGGATACAGAGCTCGACAGACAGCCAAGGTAGCCAATAGGTGAGCTCCGTTCAGTGAGGGCCTCAGTCTCAAAAACAAACAAAAAAACAAACACATTAAGATGGAAGGTGGTTAGCCGGGTATGGTGGCGCATGCCTTTAATCCCAGCACTCGGGAGGCAGAAGCAGGTGGATCTCTGTGAATTCAAGGCCAGCCTGGTCTACAAAGTGTCCAAGACAGGCATGGATTCACAGAGAAACCCAGTCTTGAAACCCCCCCCCCAAAAAAAAGAAAGAAAAGATGGAAGGTGGTTGAGGGAGGCACTCAAAGGCAATCTCCAGCTTCTGCACTCGCATTCATGAGCAGAGGACCGACCCCTCGTGCACAACCTTAAATGGCACATCCCTTAAAGACTCATGCATGTGGGGTACAACTATTGTGAGAAAGGAGAGAATTATTAATACAGATCAAAGTGTCATTCTCAGTGTGACAAGAAAAGGGGGCTGGCAACTGGGAAGGACTAGAGAGTTCTAAAGGCAAGGGTGGGACTGGGGGGGTCTAGGTCAGAAGAATGTCCTGGGTTCCATCTTTGATCCTTGGTGACACACACCCACAAATTGCAAAGGTGAATCTTTGTAAAGGTGAGTGGGGTGTTACTTTATGTTGTAACACATCTGTGTATCTGGACTTTTTTTTTTTCACAATTTAAAAAGTGTGTGGAAGCCATATGAAGGAAGCCTTGCCATGGGTACAAGCTGTTCCTCCGCCTTGCCTGAGGATGCTTCTTCCCATCTCCTGTGGCTGTCCCTGGGACATTGCTTAGGCTCTGACCCAGCATCACATTGCAAAGTTCCAAGATGAACATCATCTAAACCCTGTTGTTCCCGCCATTCCAGCTCTGTGGCTTAGCACTGGCTTCAACACGATGTCACCAAATGTGCTCTGAAACTGTGAAGCCGGGCTTGTCTGCGGAAGTGGTCCTCTCTGGAGAAGCTCATTCTCTCTGTCTGTTCACCGTCACTACTCCAGTCTGTGTTGAGTTGACTCTTGACCAATGCTTGCCTCCACCTTGAGCAGCCTTGGGGACAGTGCAGGGAGATTTCTCTGGCTCCCACGAGACCAGGGGTGGAAATCCTGATTGGTGATTATTATTATTATTATTATATTTATATATTTTTTCCTGTTTGTGGTTTTTTGAGTCTCTCCAACACTTGTAGCCCTGGTTAGCAGAAGCTGTTCTTGAACTCCTGATTTTTCTGTGTCTACCTCTTGAGTTCTGGGACACAGGCTTGTAAAACATCACATCCTAGGGTTGGTAATTCTCTGCTGACCACTTCCCCTCTCTTTTTCTTTCTACAGGCATTTCCACTAGCCTGACTTCAGGGTTCTTAATTGCTTACATCATCAGCTGCCACCAGGTGCACCACATGCTGGGGGATAAAAGCTCCAGCCCACTTCTTTACCAGTCTCTTTTGGTCTCCCCCCCACCTCCTCTCTAACTCACTCTCTCTCTCTCCCCTCTCCCTGTCTCTGTCTCCTTAACTTCCTACCTTAATAAACCTTATACCAGGCCTGTTGCATGGCATTATCATAACAAAAGTGTATATTAATTGTGCGACTAATCACATCTGCTGCCCCACTGGTTTGTCAGGGTAAGCTGGGGGCTCCTGGTATATGTGAGCGAGGTATTTACTTGGGCCCCAGTTGGTCTGGTTGGATTCTCTCTTCTGAAGCTACTTTCAGGCCACCATGTCTTGTGACATCATTGTCCAGTTTGGCATTGCTCCCTTCTGCACCTGCACACAGCTAAGCCACACTGCTGGCGCTCTGCAGTGATGGAGATGTGTTCACCAGGGTGACTGCTTCGATGCAGCAACACTGAGTATTGAGGCAACAGGAATGCGATCACCAACTACCTCCCAGGGAGAAAAGGGGAGAAATCACCAGACAAGATGCTTCGCCCCATCTGAACACAGCGGAGGTCCAGCAGTTTGAGTGGAGGGAGGCCTATTTGGGAGGTCAGCTTTTGCTTCAGTATTCTCTCTCTCTCTCTCTGTATCTCCCCCCCCCTCCCCGAGACAGGGTTTCTCTGTGTAGCCCTGGCTGTCCTGGACTCACTTTGTAGACCAGGTTGGCCTTGTACTCACAGAGATCCGCTTGCTTCTGCCTCCCCAGTGCTGGGATTAAGGCGTGTGCCACCACGCCCGGATTCAGTATTCTCTTAATTTTGCTATTGCTAATATGTATTTTTTAAGAGTAGTGACCTTCTGTGAAGATATATAAAAAAAAAAAAAAAACGATGCTGGGTGTATCCCATCAGCCCCTTTGAAATACCTGCTGCCAGTTTAGGTTATGAAAAGGATTTTTCAGCCGGGTGTAGTGGCGCACACCTTTACTCCCAGCACTCGGGAAGCAGAGGCAGGTGGATCCTCTATGAGTTCAAAGCCAGCCTGGTCTACAAAGTGAGTCCAGGACAGTCAAGGATACACAGAGAAACCCTGTCTCAAAAAACCTAAAAAAGAAAGAAAGAAAGAAAAGGATTTCTCTCAAGGTTATCCAGAACAAATCATTTAAAATGTTTTCCAAGACAGGGTCTCATCTATCCTAGGTTGGCCTCTAAGTCACTATTTAGACATTCAGTTAGCTAAGGGTAACACTGAACTTCTGATCCTCCTGCTTTGAGCTGAGTACTCAAGATACAGGCGTGCGCCACCATGCCTGGTTTCCTGCAGTGTCTGGGATTGAACCCAGGGGTTTGTGCAAACTAAGCAGGCTCTCTGCCAGCCGACCAGCTGAGCTACCTCCCGACAATTAAACCTATGATTTTGGATGGAGGGGTCAGCCAGCAACTGAAATATAGGGCGAGGTCCCGAAGGACTTTGGAAGGAACTGAAAAGATGTTTGAGTGCTCTGCCTTATTCGTCCTTTCAGTGCCAGTGTGGCAAACACTGCCACTGAGCTACGTCCTCAGCCCCTTTTAAAATTTAAAATTTTACTCTGAGACAGGGTTTTGCTAAGTTGCCCAGATTAGACGAACTCACCATCCTCCCGCCTCAGCTTTCTGAGCAGCTGGGATTGCAGGAATGCACCCACCATGTCTGGCTACTTATTTTATGATTCTATAAACTTCAGAAACCAAAGTCATAGAACTGACTTTAGCACAATAATGCGAATTATGTTTGGCAACACTACTTCATAAATACTGACCTTTTTTGACAGCTTTCCGTGTGCTTATAAATTCTCAATTATTTCTGATGTTGAACACTTGGGATTCGCTTTTGAACACGTTGTGATACTTAATGGACCTCTCATTAGTGAGTGACTTAGATAAAAATTCCTCACATGTTCATTTCATAACTGTTGCTAAAATTCCTTCCCTTGGGGAGACATGAACCCTTCCTAATAAGGCGGAAGACAAACCAAGGTACATTCAACCAGAGAGCACTCTGAGGAGCCAGTGAGTTTATTATGTAAATTGCATACAGGGCAGTAGGCAAGGGGTTCCATCCAGGCCACAGTATGAGTGACCTTAAAGCATCCATACAAAAGGTCTGCACCCAGCGTGGATATCAACTCCCCCTAGGTCTTTATACATCTAGCTGTCCCATGAGGCCAAGTGCAGTTAGGACAGGATTGCTACAACAGGTTTGGAGTGGCTGGATGGTCAGGTGAGAGTCACAAGACCCTCCACACCCCTCTCTCTCTATGAGGGAGCATCAACAGTCAACAAACTCATCTGTGATGTTCTTTCAAGCAGACACAGCTGAACTCATGAGGACAGTGGCAGTTTGGCTCAAAGGATGGTCCTGTATGTACCACATTCAATTCCCTGTCTTTTCTGAAAGGTTGCCTGAGCTCTGGAGAGGGTGACAGAGGTGTTTGACTATTCTCTAAGCCAGTGAGGTACCGGAATCTGGTGCCCTCTCATTAATCCCTCTGTCTCCAGAACGTGGCTGTTGGCAAGTCTCAGGGGTATTCCTACCTACTACGTGAGGAAAAGGATAAAAACTGGGAAGTAGAAAACCATCTAAATGGACACGGACTGTAGTAATAGCCCGTGACTGTAAACACAAACGCGGGGAAGCATCTTAGCAAGTACATCATTTAGCAAAGCAGTAGCTGGTGCGTTGTCTCCACTGGACTGTGACTCCCCTGGTCACATGTCTCATCTAAGTTTCCAGTATCGAATGTGAATTTCCCCCTGTGGGGTGGGCCTTATGTCCAGACAGATAGTTGGTTCAGTCTATAACCACGTGTGCCAATATTACACTAGCTGGCCCGTCTCACCTAGCGCTTCCTTCACGGAGCATTCAGGATCCACAGCCGAGCATCCAGTCTGCCTAATTCTCCCCAGTATCTTTTGTAGCACACTCCAGCACTATAGGAGCGAGCAGGCAGGGAAGAGACAATCCAGCCCAGCTCCAGTTTGCTTCTCCAAGTTCCAAAATCAAAGCTCTTGCTTTATGCCTTTGCTGTCTACAACTCTAGAATGCAGCAATAAAGACCTCACAACTCCTAGGGAGGCGACCCATTCCCTAGCATGGGGATTCCTAATAGTCTTAGTGCTTCTGGGGTCGCCTCTCATCACTTTCACAAGATTCTTGTCTTCTCTTTAGTATTAACAGGCCAAGACTGTTGCAGACTTTTCCTAATCACTGTGGTAGGTATCGTGTGACCCTTACATGGCCATCACTCTCCCAGGAATGCCACAGCAACACCTGGCTTCTGAACTAACTGGCCATACTTGCTCCTTCACATGCACTCACTCATCTCCCTAATGAGTTTCCAAATCTGCAAAACATACAAAGGTCAGCATTGTGCCATCTATATGACATTTTTGTTATTTTATTTTATACAGATGGACAGGGCACTGATCCATAGCCCTGAACCACTGTCCATCCTGTAGCCAATCGTGGCGTTGTGCAGATGGTTGTCACTTGCCCCAGACAAGCATCAGGTGATCACAGAAGTTCACAACTGCAGAGAGATTAAACCAAACATGAACAGGATCTCGCACACCATGGAACTATTCCATCCATTTGGATCAGTTGCTTTAACAGAGCAGTGTTTGATACAGCAGCGTGGACGAGAGGTACTAAGCAGCCCAGTCATTCTCTGTGAGCCATTCTGCTTCCATGCCCTGGGGTTCCTCCGCGGTGAACAATCCCATGAGACCGGTCAAATGGGCATCATACATACGCTGTTTTCCTCATACCTAGTTCTCTCTGTAGTGCTTGTCCTCCATAGCTCTCCAGCTGTGGTATCCATGGGGACCTCCCCTGATGACTATATATCTCTAATGGCTCAGATAAGCCAAGCCATCAGGGCCCCCTCACACTGCCTCAGGTTATGTAGCCTGTGTCTTGAGGGCAGTTGTGTGGTTATATTGCTCAACTTGTGTGTCCACAGCACTCAGACAGATCCTGTGTGTCCACATCTCCTGCAAGCCAGACTATAAGACATGGTTTCATTGCTTGTTTGAAGCTTTCTCCTAATTCCAGAAATTCCAGCGCTGAGTATTCTGATTACCATGGTCTCTCACACCGAACCGTTATAAAGAACACGGATTGAAGATTTTCCCTTCCTCTGTATCGTCACACCTGAGGAGCATCTTCATTACCTGACTCCTCTCATAGATCCCAGATTTGGGGATTCCAGCAAGGGCTCACTAGTACAAATCTGATTTGTATTCACTTTACCCTTCCATCTCCTAGCTGTGAGAATTGGGAAGCCAACACCTCCATCCCATTTACCAATCTCTCTTTTACCCAATTTTCTTGCCAGTTCAGAGGCTTATGTGGAAGATGCTAGCCACACAGTGTTCTTCTGTTGCAGTCCCTTCCTTAAACATACAATTAGTTGGGTCAACTATAGAGACAAGTCGTCTCAACCTCAGAAGCATTTATCGCCCCTAGCAGTGACCAGGCCACTTCCAGAGCCACCTGCAGGTATTCTTGTCTCTGGTGTGCTGCCCTCAGATGGTGTATGCTGTAGACCTTCAGTTGCTTTCAAGACATGTCCTTACTCACATGGTGGGTCCCACTCATCAGGTAGTGACACCACTTCCTATGACATGGGAGGCTGCACTCAGGGGTCCCCCTGCAGGCCCTCCTTGCTCTCACTGTGTTAACAGCAGCTGACTTCCTCCTAATAACTAGGGCTAGTTGCCTTGCCAAAATGCCAACTACTCCCTGCTTTTGGCCACTGGGAATCTAGGATTTTCTAGCTCTAGGACCCTGTGAGCTCACAGTTAGAGGGACAGAAAGGACAATGTAGAGCAATGGCATGAAAGTAAACAGGGCTCTGAGTCCACTTCCTGATCTTCAGGCCCCATGTGTCCTTCTTTTCTTGAGGGCACAGTACCATATCTGGGCCTTTGACTCAAAGCATGCATTATGTCCTGGAAGATATTCCTCATGCTGGTGGTACACACTTTTGACCCAGGGACTGTAGGTATGCCCTCAGTGTATTAGTATTAGTCTAATACTGGAAGCTTCTAGATGGTCCCTCTGTGCTACCATCAGTGAATGGCATAGCCACGGGCCTGCCACTGTTCCTTCTGTGCTGCAAAGCTGGTTTTCTGGCCTTTGGTGATATTATATGGAGCCCTTGCCAGTAGATCAAACCCTCTCAAAACTGAACCAGGCTGGTTGGAACCTGGTGATAGGTCTGTAAGTCTTTTTCTATAGATTGTGCTGTTGATCCGAGAACAGCCTGTCCCCCTCTACTTTGACAGACACTTAGATCCTGTTGCTATTGAACCAACCTGGGTGGACAGCGACAGAGCCTTCCTGAGGCCTGTGGGCTAAGTTACTGGACACTTGTCTGTTTTGTCACCAATGATGGATATGATGGATGCTGTTTTATGGGAGAGAGTTCCAGGACAGTCTACACAGAGAAACTCTGTCTCCAAAAAAAAAATCAAAAAATAAAATAAAAATTTAAAAATTGGTATTTGTTCCTCTAAACATTTGGTAGAATGCAACTGTGAAGCTGTCTGACCTGGACTTTTCTTCTATGGAAAGTTTTAAATCACTAATTAAATACAATTTCGGTATTTTTTTCTGGTTTGCTCAGGTTTTCTACTTCATTACGACTCAGTCTTAGAGAGACTCTCATGTCTAGGAAGTTCTCCATTCCTCTCTACATCCACTGGCCTAAGCTGTTCTTGACAATCTCTAATGATCTTTTATCTTTCTGCAGCATCAGTTGAATGTCCGTTTTCACTTTAAAAATAATTACTTTTTAAGACTTATTTTCATTTTACGTGTAAGGGTGTTTTGCTTGCATGTATGTGTGTGTGCCAATCATATGCCTGTGGTTGGTTGTGAGCCTCCATGTGGATGATGGGAACAGACCCTGGGTCTTCTGTAAGAACAGTAAGTGCTCTTAACCACTGAGCTCTCTCTCCAGCCCTTTTGTTTTTTATTTATTTTTATTTTATTTGTTTTTGTGTCTTTGAGACAGGGTCTCACTATGCAGCTCTGGCTGTCCTGGAACTCCCTCTGTAGAGCATGTGGGCCTTGAACTCACTGACATCAGCCTGCCTCTGCTTCTGGAGTGCTAGGATTAAAGGTGTGTGCCACCACTGCCTGATAATGCTCGCCTTTTTTATGTGGATTCTGAAACTGAATTCAGGTTCTCACACATTTTACCAACTGAGCTTTGCCCTTAGCCCTCCCTTTTCACCTCCCGAGTCTCTTTTTAGTAATTAGTCTAGCAAAGCATTTGTCCCACTTTATCTTTCTGAAGAGCTCTTTGTTGCATAGATATTGTATATTTTTGTCTCAATTTCATTATTTCTGTTTTGATCTTTATTTCTTTTCAGCCCCTCCCTCCCCGTCCCCTTCATTCTTTCTTCTTGGCCCTTGAGACAAACTCTTGCTTCATAGAACAGTCTGGTCTAACGTTCACAGCTCCCCCTCCCCCTCCTGACTGTTGGATTTGCAGGAATGGATTGCTATGTTTTGTGCCTTGTCTACATTTAAAGTAGAAAGACCTCACATGACCTGTCACTGCATCTCAAGGCATCAGTGGCTGTGAACTTCCACCAACACTGTTCTGGCATATTCCATAGATTTAGCATGCTTTATCTCCATTTTTGCTTAAAAACATTTTAAATCCCTTTGTTCATTTCTTCCTTGACTGATTATTTGAACATTCTTTTTAAAAAATTTTTAAAAATTTATTTATTTATCTATTATATATACAGTATTCTGCCTTCATGCATGCAGGCCAGAAGAGGGCACCAGATCAGATCTCAATATGGATGGTTATGAGCCACCATGTAGTTGCTGGGAATTGAACTTGGGACCTTTGGAAGAACAGCCAGTGCTCTTAACCTCTGAGCCATCTCTGCAGCCTTTGATTATTTGAAAGTAAGTAATTTCAATGTATTTGGTGTCATTTCCCAAGTTTTTATCACTGATTTCTGAGTGTTTGTGTTTTGAGACCAGGCACTGCTGTATTTCCCAACTGACCTCAAACTCACAATCCTCCTTGGTTGAGCCTCCAGAGTGCTTGGGATTACAAACCATGGACCACAGGGTCTGAAATTTGTGAGGGGTATTATGTACCAAAAAAGGTAACTGGTATTACTTGGGTTTTAAAAAGTTTGAGAATTATGAACTATGGGTGAAGAGTTTGTGTGCAAGTGGATTGTCCATAGCCTAACTGTTCATGACCCAAGGACCTAGGGTGAGCATTCGCGGTCACTAAAGGTTGAGCTGGGCTGTGGCTCTGAGTTCATTGTCTTACATCAAAAAAGATTAAAGACGTAGACATTCCTGGCAGTGTGAAGTAGAAGGAAGCTTTATCAAGGAAAATTAGAGAAAAGTGAAATGCTGAGTGGGCTTTCCAAGAGAGGAAAGTCTTGAACTACTTTCTTGTCTGGCGTTTCCATAGGACTATTGCTAAGAGATCAGTTAGTTCTCTGGGCTCTTATGGGTCAAATCTATGTAGGGTCTGTGGTCCATGCTCTGTCTGTCTACCATGGCTCCACCAGGTAGATGATCACACACAGTTTATGCACTGTCCGCCCACCTAGTGGTGGTTCCTCAAGAGCTTCAGGGTGGGAGGAGGCTGGTTCACCAGCACTGCCCAGAGCTCTGTCCCTCCCCTCGTATGTGTGTAGTGTTGATGTCTCATATTCAGCTGCAAACCCTCTTAGCCAACCTTCCTTTGCCCTTACCTTGCTGTTTCAAGCCCAGCCTCTGTTTGCACTGCAACCTAGGTGAGCAACCTGCAGTTTTCATGACAGGACTTTCCTTTGCTATATCCAGAGCTTGATCCTGCATTGCTTTCTCCTGATCTATTTTAGAGGACATGTTCTACGCGTTGACATATATTCTGCAGTTGTTGAACAGGATGTTGTGCAGGTATTTGTAAGGTCCATTTGGTCTGGGAAAAATTTTACTCTGAGGTTTGTTGACTTTGTGTCTTTATGGCTACCCATTGCTGACAGTAGCGTGTACACCTGTTCTCCCGTGGATTCTCTCTTCCCTTAGGTCTACTGATACCTGCTTCACATTTGCTTTCTTCATTCCCTGGAGTGCTTAAGTAATCTGTTCTCCTAGTATGTTTTGATTTATTGTTACATTTGCTTTGTCTCCTATAGCTTTTTGCTTTCTGGCTACTATGAAGACAACAAAAAACATATTTGGATTTAATAAAAAATTCTAAAATAAAAGTTTAACATTACCATAAAGATAGAAGCACAAAATATATGAGTAAGTTCTACACCTTCATTCCTCCTAGCATTTTGAATGTTTACATCTTCCTATATTGCCTGTATGTCATTTGTATCTCTTAATTATCTTTTTTAGTGTTGAAGCTAAAGGTATGACTTATGCAACACGTTTAGAATACTGGAGCATTCTGAACATGTTTGTATAATTACACCAGTAAGTTTATTCCTTTCCATGCTTTTAATAGTCATTAGCATCTTTTCTGTTAGTTTGAGACAGTCTCACTCTGTAGCCCAGGCTGGCTTTTAGTTCAGTGTGTAGACTAGGTGTCCCCATTTATGGCTCCTCTGTAGCCTCTCTGGTGTGAAACTGAACAGATCAGCTGCCATGCCAGGCTAACTCAGTTCAGGTCTTGCTGAGCGCTCAGCTTTTGTTTATCTGGGAATGTGTTTACTTCACCTTGTTTTCTAAATGAAAGCCCTCCTGAATACAGTAATCTTGGTTGAGCATTTTTTCCCCCTTCAGTACTTAGGAGACTCTCATGCCATTCTCTTCTGGCCTGTCAAGTTACTGCGGACCTAAGAACTGAGGCACCCTTATGTGTTGATTTTTCTCTTGCAGTCTTGAGAACTTTCTCTTCATTTTTTTCCCTTTAAGAGCTTAATTATTTTTATATCTTGGGCCAGATTCGGGTGAAGTTTAACTCATTAGTGACCTTGACTTTTCCTTTACCCAGGTATGTGCCCTTTTCTAGGTTCAGGGGACTTTTCTGTTATTTCTTTGGATAAGCTTTCTATGCCTTTGGCGTTCTCTTCTTATCCCAACAACCAAAATATTTTCTCTTAATGCGGTCACAAAGCTCCTGCAAACTTTCTCCATTCCTTTCATTCCCCCAGCTATAGATTTTCCGGTATCCATCCTTAAGCTTGGAGTCTCCCTTCTATTTGATGTGCCCTGCTATTCCTTCTACTGTTTTGAAGTTTTCCAAATATTTTGTTTTTAAAAGTTGCTTCCATCTGTGGTTAGGTTCTTTGAGTTTTGAAAGATTTGTGTTCTTCAACTCTGAGTATTCTTACACAGCTGCCTTAAATGCTCAGACTTCTCCTTTACTGGCTCTTCTCTCATGTCAGTTTCTGGATTTTATGAGGTGAGGTCATGTTTCCTCAAGCATGTCCCAGGGTCATCTGCGCCTTGAAGGAGCAGTGTTTCTCATTGGGCTTTGTACATGTCTTTCTTGAATGTCTATGCTGGCTACAGTCCACCATTTCCACACTGGCTGGTTGATGCCTAGCTCCCGGTTTGCAGGGCATGTTGTTAGGGCATGGGTTATTTCAGTGTTAGAGGGTAGTCTATGCTGATGTCTCCCACATATCCTATGTCATAGCTGTGGCCACCACTGCTACCAAACTGTGCCACAGCCTGAGCATACAGCCAGTCAAGACTAACACACTGGGGTAGGACCAAGAGCCACATTGCTCTAAACTGCCTATTGCTGGGGACTTGTGGCACAAGGTTCCTGCAACCAGCCACAAGTGGTGCTAGCTGCAATATTAGGTGACATCCTGGGGTTACACGTAGTCTCTTGGTGCTGAGGCTTTTCTAAGGATCTGTGCACAGGCAGCTCTGGGAATGGATCATCTGCCAGCAGAGTTCCACAGCAAAAACTGCTTATTCTGCCCGCAGTAAATAGGTAGTTGAAGCACACTACACTGCCCCTGGCCTCCTTGGTTACAACCTAGCTGCATGGCCACGGAGACTGGCACACCTTGGGGAGTTGGCACAGCTGTCAGTGACGCAAGCCAACACAGATCCATCCTGCTTGGGTGCAGGTCTCTTTCTGGGTCTAGAGCCGTGGGCACCTGCTAACAGCTGTGCTGCCCGAGGCTGGAGGAGGGCAGTGGAGGCATTCCCCTGACATGAAGTGAGGTTATCCCTGGATTTTACCATAGAAAGCCTGGCATTGGGTTTCAAGTCTAAGGCCTATAGACTTCATGGGAATTAACTAAAGAGGGTTCCCTTCAGTAAGTGGGAAATACCTCTGTTTGAGCTGCTTGAGGTAGAAGGGAGTGGTGGCAAGGACATCTCTTGTCCTGTCTTTTCATTGCCATGCTAAAGCCAGGCACTATTGTATCTCACTAGCTCTCATGAGTGTGGTGGTTTTGGTATGTGAACAGCTGTTCAACTTTGCTGTGTCTGCAGGGAGATGGTAATTGGAACATCTTGGCTGCCATCTTGTTCTGTCCCACACTTTGTTTCTTAAGGGATGAAAAGTAACCGGAATAGGTTTTAGTAACTGCCCAGGAATGGGTGAAGAGCCCCTGTAATTTGGTAGAGAAAAAAATCCAGCTCATCTGGGTGCAGAGAGCCTGCCCGGAAGCAGGAAGCACAGAGGGTAACACAGTCAAAGGCAAAGGCATCACTGGCCAGGTAGCCGTCATCTCCCTCTTTTCCTTCTGGACACACTCCTCTCAGGGTTAGCCGATTTTGGGACTGCCTGGTTAGGTGCTGATCACCCCAGGAACCACAGGAAGAGCTGTGTTCCCACATGGGCTTGGAGGCAAGTGTGCTGCATTTTAGTGTGCGATCACACAGTGTCTCATTTAATGTTGGAGATTCTGTGTGTGGAAAAACAAAAACAAAAAACAGAACTTCCTGGATCAATTCCCTTTCTTTAGAGCCATACCTTAAAAGAAAAAAAAAGGCATTTAAGATTATTTTATTTAAGCTGGGTGTGGTGACGCATGCCTTTAATCCCAGCACTTGGGAGGCAGAGGCAGGCAGATCTCTGTGAGTTCGAGGCCAGCCTGGTTTACAAAGCAAGTCCAGGACAGCCAGAGCAGTTACACAGAGAAACCCTGTCTCAAAAAACAAAACAAAACAAAAAAAAACAACCAAAAAAGATTATTTTATTTGAGGGGGAGGATCTCTCTCACTTTAGACAAGGTGGCTGGGAACTATATAGTCAGAGCCTGTCTCAAACTCACAGCACTTCTGCCTCAGCCTCCTGAGTGCTGGGGATCATAGGTATAGTCCTACTATGCTTGGCTTTTTTAAAAATTGGTTTTGAATTTAGTAAATTATGTTTTTCTAATTCACCACTGTAAGCTGTTTGTGTTAGGCCCATATACCTGTGAGTACTCAGTGGAATAATAATCAGGATTCCAAGGCACACAGAAAGACACACAGGGACACACTCAGTAGTGACAAGTCAGCAAACTGTTGGAAAACAGAGCTTGTGAAGATGAAAAAGGCCAGAGTTTTGTAACCAATCACTTATTCTCTTTTAAAAACACATAAGCACATTAACGTTTAGCTTTTTACACCATCTACAAACTATAGAACAGTACCACATTGTGCATTTAACCTACTTATCCAGGGGGAACTCCACATGTCCTAAGAACTCTATCCATATAAGAAGGAAAAAGGAGACATCCAACAGCATAGTCACAGATACGACGTGAGTCCAAGCAAGCATTGATTCCTTGACGTCACCTTTTCCATTTACCAGAGTGGAAAGTAGGAAAGAAAGCGGGGGGGGGGGGGGCAAATGGGGCAAGAGTTACCCATAGAGGACTAATCACAATCCTTAGTTACTCTTGACAACTACAGCTCAGGGAGTCACAGGACAGCATCATTTAACCAACACGGCATGGAGAGGGGTGTGTGTGTGTGTGTGTGTGTGTGTGTGTGTGTGTGT
>CAJQZJ010033427.1:2696812-2748296 GCA_907164525.1 Lophiomys imhausi
GAACGTTTGAAAAGAAAAATACGTGTCACCCTATTTCCCCCCAAATACTCTTCATTGATACAAGCTTCTGTGCTAACCCAGAAACCCCACAAAATGAAATCATCACAATGTAATAAAACTTCAAGGGTTTTGTTCTTTTTGCAACTGAAATAGGAGTGGTTTACAATTTTACCTTAACAGTTCAAAACAATAACAAGGTCACAAACAGTCCTCCCTGTCCACAACACATTAGTGTTGCTAAGGGTTACGGGAGAAGTGCAGGCAAGAACTTTAGAGATGTTGTTGGACAGTGAGGCAGGACCCTGCCCTTTCTCATAAATCCTCATCTGTCCAGCAGTGCTGCCGGCTGCCCTCTGCCTTGTGGTGGTTCAGATGGACAGGAGTCAAGTGGAAATGAAGTTCAAAAGTAAGAGATGAAAATCAATAGACTCTGAATCCAAGGCCAACAGTAGGTCATTAGATTGTCCTCCATAGGTGGATGGCACCATACAAAAAACTGAAGATGGCATTGACTCAATAAATAAACAGAAGGTTTGCTACCAGGAAAATAGATAGGCTGTAAATTGGTAGGATTTTCCTCACTTCAGGGGAAACTCATCTTGTCCCCCTCACTTCCTCATCCACCCTAAGAAAATATATTCTGTAGGTGGTTTCTAGGGAGCAACTCAGTATCAGTTCTGAAAGTTCATGTAAGAAAGGCATCAGGGCCACACCCACCAGCGCCTCCTCTCCATCAGGTAAACTTTGTACTAACTTCAGCTCTTTCAAGTCTAATGAAATGATTTTTCTTTTTTTAATATTTATCGAGTAGAGTAGGCTAGAGGGCTTATTCGGAACACTGAATACCACAAACTGATGCTACAATATAATCAACTCTATCCCACATAACCATGTGTTCTGGCATTGTATAAACTTGAAATAGGCAGGTTGGGAGCTTTAAGTGACTGATGACTGATACTTGAAATACAGAAACTCATGTTTAAATAAATAACAAGCAAAAACCTATTAGACCACGTAGAAAACAGATTCCTGAATTTCTATTTTTGCCTGGTCAGTAATGGCACTGGCTTATTAGAATGGAGAAAAGTATGGTTTCTGTAGTTGAGGGAGATCAAGATTCAACACAATCAAGCTATCTTAAATACCCAAGGATATTGTTTACAGTAAAAAGTTCCTATTGAGAGGCAAACTTTATTAAATTAGTAAAAGAATTACAACCTAAAGCATATATATGAAATAGTGTAATCACTTCAGAGAATCCCAGGATTTTAATAATGTCACATATAATGTTACTTCTAAATTCTTTTCCTCAGAATAAGAAATCTCTGCAGTTACTGCTTGGAAAATTGAGTTTGAGAATAAAGAACTATTCTTAAATGATGCAAAGTGACAGGAAATGGAGGCATAGAGGGAATGGAAGACACAGTCCCAAGTCACGTGATTTACCTAGCACCCTGTTCCTGCTGCCAAGGCCCAAGTCCTGTCACCTACAAGATGCTACACTGTTCTCCACCACACTGTCAATGTGCTTCTCAATGCCTCAGGTGTATTCTTGCTTGCTTAAGCTTACCAGCTCAGAAACTAGGGGACCATGCTGGAGAGACACACCTACTAATAAGCCGGTTCTAGTAGGGCTCAGCAGAGACCACATTTAGGATGTTGGGGAGTCATGGCTCCTAGGAGGTGGGGCCTGATCCAAGAGTTCATCCAGGTTCTTGCTGAGGTACTGGCATTCTTTCACACTGTGTCCCCTGAACCTAAAGCTAATCAGTCTGTATAAGGAGTCTAATAGTGGAGGGTTGGATAAAAAAGCCTGCGCATGGCCATTACACCAAACCATGGGCGACTTCATCTCACGGCCTCTGTGTGAGAGGACAGTCGTGGTGTGGCAACTTCAGGCATAGACATTCGTTTGCAAGCAAACTACCAATACCTCTTTGGACTGCGTTGCTTTCTACCATAGTATAAAATAAAAAGTGGACTTTATTCTCTTTTTCATTCCTTTTGGGAGTATTTTAAACACCATTAAAATGGGGTCTCTTTCAAACAAAACTAAAGAATTCTAAGGCTACAATCAGATGAAATGTTACCTTTGGTTAGTTTGCAACATGACAGTGGTATGTTCTATAGAGTTTCAGGGTACAGGATTATCCAAAAAGAACATTAGCAGGACACTGTTCACAGTGCCTGGGGCAGATAAAACTGAGAAGAGAAAAATGAACATTGCTTTTTGCAAAGGAAAAATATTTTAATGCATACGTTGTTTCCCTAATTCTTTTGAGGAAGTAATCTCTTCAGAGCTAGGAGGAGATGCAGTTGGAGTATTAGATACATATTGGGGCAGCCGCCAGGGTAAGCCAGACAGCATGTTAGATTTACTTTTGAGTAGTCAACAGGACAAACATCAGAAAAAGAACACACTCCATCACTGCATTGGTTATGAAAGAAATAATACTGATTAGGGCTTGGAATCCTAACAGTCAGAGAAAGATCAAACTGGCCATATTTTAATTGATGTAAAAGCATCAAGGAGTTGGAAAAGCAGGGATCAATTGTTTGGGTCTGTATATTGCCGTATGGACTAACTACCAGAAAAAGAAGCTGACAATTCACATGGCTCTGGATACACAGTACCGCTGATTTTATTTGTACAAGAAATGACTGGTCACTCAGCTTTTCTATATATTCTTAATCATTATATTCTCAATCATTGCTGCTGTTACCTCAGAAACCAGTGAAATCTACCCCCGGCTTTAAAGTATAAAACCCCAGAATGGTTACGAAAAAAATTTTCTAAATAGAAATAATGCAACCTTTAGTCTACCAAGGGTCTCTAAATTGTTACCACTGATTATTGTAAAGTATACAATTCATTTAAAGTTCTGTTTTTATTTTAAATAAATGTTTACTCTTAGTTTTGGGGCAAAGGATGTGCTTGGCAAAACACAAAAATCAACAGAAACTACAACATTGTGTGAGATTTTGCGGGTGAGGGTAGTGTTAAAATCTCAATTCAGAAAGGAGGAAATAATTGGAACCTTGTCAAAATAAAAATGGAAGACACTTTCTAAGTTGGTGAGTAGATCAGTAGGATTTTAGCAATTCACTAACTTTATTGGTGAAGGTTTCAGTACACAGGATGGGCTAGTGACAGAGGGGAGAGTTAAAGGGCAGTGCCATGGTTCTAAACAAAGCAAGCATTAATTGTTGTCTTCCTTTCCACTTGTTTCTTTGTCTACAGTTAATCTGAAAAGAAAAGGGTACAAGTGAATGGGCTCTCAGGAATCTCCTATGTGGGACTTTCATCTAGATCTGAGGAGTGGGGGTATTAATACAGACTTTACCTTTTCCTGGTATTCATATTAATTTTATTAAATAATAACTCTTTCCCCACCCCTACCCCCACCTGTGCTGGAGGAAAACCCAGGGTCTCAAGAATGCTGGGCAATCACTACTACCAACGATCTATGCTCCCAGTCCTGAAGAATACTAAATTTGATACCAGCTATTTTCAAGAAAGTCAAACGCTGTTTGTTTTTAACCTTCTCTAGAGAATTTAGAGAAGGTAGAAAGGGTTGAGATAAAGAAGCAAAATGAAATTTATACCCTGAATTTTCTAAGAAATATAGTTTTAGAAGTACGACCAGGTTTAGAAGCCCCAAATTTAAAAGTGGGTTTCTATCATGAGAGGTCATAAAATCCAACAATTCACCCTTTAATACTGCTGGGCTTAAAAATGGCTGCCAAGATCTTTTGTGTCAATGCAATATGAAGAAAGAAGGGTTTGTTCTACATGCTCAAAAATACAGTCCCCACAAAAGAATTTCAATTGGATCACATTCTGGCTAAAGTAGATGAGACCAGAAGGGGAGTATGAAACAGACCTGTCTGTCCATTCGGTCAGTAAAGACCACAGTTCTCCTACATGCAGAGGCACAGGGCAGGACTTCATTGTTGTGACTGCTCTATGAATGAATGGATCTTGTACCTGTTCCTAAAGATGGAACTGTCGAACCTTTTCTCTGAATGTTCACCAATGGGAAGCAAGTGGGATGCCTATCATGACAGTGACAATTGGGGCTCTACAGCAGCAACTTAAAATTTAGTAATAAAACTTTGGCTTAAAGTTAAAATGAAAGAGGAAAAATCAAACTGGTACAAATTGTTTCCTGAAAGAGGTATGTGGTTTGACCCTCAGAAATGCCAGCTAGCCTTAGTTTCTCCTGCCCCCTCCACGGGGGTAGTATCATTCATTTATGGTTGTTTCATAAATAATGAGAAAACTGTACGTAACAAATATACCATCTTCCCCACCCACCCGAAATCCTCCTCAAATGAAAAAAGTCACATCGAATTAAAAAGTAGCTTCGTGAGGAGGGTGCTGCTCCAAGCTGCGCTTTCCCTGCAAGTGCCGCCAGTGCCTGTATGCTGGCTGGGAAGGATGGGAAAAACTCTCCATAGAAACTGACAGAAAATTTAAAAACCAGTGTCCGGTTTTAGACAGTCAAAACCGGGCCAGCAGGAGCTGAGTTATCTCCAGGCCGTCCATCAGAGGCTCCTTCCAACGCCCGCCCTTCATCCTGAATGGGCATCTGTGTCTTTGTGATTGTAAACAATCCATAAGATATTAGGTTTTTGTTCCTTAAAACATCCTCTGATTGGCAAAATGAAGTATTTGTTTTAAAAGTAGAAAATGAAGATTAAACCAGAAGAAAGGAAAAGAAACACAGTGAGCTTGCTCGGAGTCCACAGGACCCGATCTGAAGAGCCCGGGGAACGTGTTCTGTTTTCTCCTGTTCTCAGCTGGAAAAGGTGCTGGAGGTTGCGTTGGTCGAGGAAAGAATTGTAGAGTAGGAAACCAAGGATGTTAATCTAGACTTCAGAGAATTCAAGTGTTAGCTTCATCATCTGTGTCTTCTATCAACACCTTAGTGTCACGAGCCTTGGATCTAGGGTAATCAGAGGAAATAAACGTAGCAGATCAATCACATGCAGTGCTGGGTAAATGTCCCTCCTTATCTCATCAAGCATGCATCCTAAACAGGAACTATCCACTGCACAAGGTGAACTAGCAGGAACAACAGTAGGTTATGTTTAAACAGACAAGAGCAGTACTCAGAAACAAGGATCTGAGTTTGAGGACTGACTACCCAATGTAACGCCAGGAGCCTTGGATCAACTGTTAGTACTGCTGAAAGTCAATTGGCTACTTGAGGCAGTGCAGATTCTTGTACTGTATAAAAATAGGATTACGTAACCCAAAAATGTCCAGCAACTCGTTACCCCAAGAGTGAAGGCAGTGTGTGTGAAAGGAGAACTGCTACTCCCACCGACAGATGGGCAGCTGACATTCGGGAAGCTATGTCCGGGCTGTGTTAAGGCTGCATGAATCACAACATTAGATAGATTTCCTGCCCTCTCTGCAGCATAGTCTGTTCCTCTAAGCAGCTTTCTCTGCTCACCATCTAGTATCTCATCATTTCCCTTTAAACCCCTGAAATGAACAGAATCTAGTGCCAAAGGGCCTCCCCTCTGAAACAGAAACTGTGTTTAGACTGCCCTCTGCTGGGAGCTATGAGACCTTCACAGTGAGGCATTCAGGCCTGCCAGCATTTTCTTCAGCCTGTTGAGGAGCCTACTCAACTCTACTCACTCCCCTCTTACCTGCTCAGCAACTCCACCCTAGCCTGTCAATGCCATCCTCAACAGAAGTGGGCACTGATTCCATGTTCTTCCCTCTGACTTCCTTGTGACTTTGGCTGCTTTACTAAGACTCAGTTTTCTGCTTTTCTCTTCTCTACTCTTTTTTTCTGTTTTTCCTTCTGAATTGTGCAGTGTCACTAAAATCTCCTTTCATGTCACTCCTCTGTGAAAGAACATGCTTCTGTCTTGCCTACAAGATGAATACCGCAGTTCTGAGTCTTTGGCTATTTGTTTCTTTGTTTTTGAGACAGGATCGTGTAGATCAGGCTGGCCTTGAGCTTGCTAAGTAGCTACGATCCTCCTGTTTCCACTCTCTAAATGCTGGGATTACAGGCATGGGCCACCATAGCTGGGCAGTTTTTGACAGTTCAGATGAGTTCGCCCAATTACATTTTCTCACTATTGTTTTGGACACATGCTTCTCCTTTCTACTCTTCATTTTCATGTGCACAGTCTTTATCTTATCCAAACACTGCCTTACCTTCAGAAAAATTTTTAACTTAAGTCTCTCATTGCAGCCTACCTTGCTATCTCCATATAGTCTCTAAATTTGAGTGCAGGCACCATATGCTGCACATTTACTAGGAATTTTAGGAACATAAAGCAAATGGCTGACAAGAATCCTAGTTCTGTATTTAACAAGACAGCTTCTCCTTTCTAGGTTCTTTCTGTGATGATAGTGGGTAAGTTTCACAAATAGTGAATTTACTCTTCTGAATCTCCCTTTGAATTACATACATCCCAATGTACAGAACAGTGGTAATCGAGACATTAAAGACTTTGGTCACCACAGTTATTCAGATGCTCATTGTCCAGGTGGAAGAAGCTGACACAAATGACAGGATTTGTAAACTAACTCAAAGGTTATCTGTACATAAAATATACCATACTCAAGAATCAGGTAAATCAGTTTCCAGTAATTTTTCCCTATGGTCTTTTACATTCCCACTTAGTAGATAATACACTGGCATGAAAACACTCTAGAAGTTTGATCACATGGAGTGGTTTGCTACTACTGTCTGGAGAGAAAGCATGGCTGAATATCAGCAACTTCAACTGCTTCAGTCTAGCAGTTTCTTGGCTAATGTTACCAGATGTTAAAGACCGCAGGAGGGCTCTACTCAGAAGTGTTGGCTCTACATACTGGGAAGCGAGGCGAGGCCTGCGCAGGGATATGCTCTGGTTGTACTTCCATGACCGGTTTTTCTGGCGGTTTCGCACTCCATCATCCTGGTCCATCATCTGCTCAAGGAGTGTCTGGTCATCCGCGTTCAGGGGGGCCACGGAGATGTCCCGCACAGCACGGAACTCGCCACAATTATTTAAATGCTCATTCTCCAGGCGGAAGAAGTTCCACACAAATCGCCTGAACAAAATGGGGGGAACAAATTAATGTTAAGATCTGAATATATTACCACCTGTGAACCTCCATGAAGCTCAAGTTCCTGTTCACTGAGAAAAAACCCAAACAATGACAGGCTAGAATGTTAGATTCAGAGAGAGGGCTAGGGAGATGACGATTCTGCAAGGAAAGCACTTGCCTCGTAACCATGAGGACATGAGTCAGGATAAGCAGCACCCATGTAAAGAGCCAGGCACAGTGGTGTGCATTTGTAATCCCAGCAATAGCAAGATGAGAAGCAGAAACAGGAGGATCCTTAAAGGCAGTCCAACCTACCTGGTGAAGTTCCAGGCCAGTGAGAGACCCTATCTTAAATAAAAGGAGGAAGGGCCTGGCACTGGTGGCACACGCCTTTAATCCCAGCACTGGGAGGCAGAGGCAGGTGGATCTCTGTGAATTCAAAGCCAGCCTGGTCTATAGAGTGAGTCCAGGACAGCCAGATATATACAGAGAAACCCTGTCTCGAAAAACCTGAAAAGAAAAAAGGAGGAAGGTACCTGAGGAATGACGATCGAGTGCGCCCCTGACCTCCACGTGTGCCCTCCACCCCCATGTGTACCCACCTAATAAATAAAGAGAAAGAAGGTGTGAGGATGGGGGGGGGAGGAAACAAGAGTTTTCTCTTGGAATATAACCTTTCTTTATCTAGTAAGTACTTATTGAAAGCTTATTAAAAGGAGAAAATGGCACCGAATGACACAGATATAGTCTCTGTCTTTATTTCAGTAGTGAAGACAGGTGAGCAAATAATCATCTGTTAGGTGCTCTGCAGACTACTGAGCAGAAAAGAAACACAGAGTATCCCGTCTTCCTGTCTTAAGACTGTAAGTTTTTAAAAAAAGAACTTTAAAAAAAACTTAAGAACATTAAAACTGACTGCCAGATAACTTTCAACAAAAGTATGAATGATACCAGGAGCAATTCAATGGAAACTCCTGGATACAAGTATCTTAGGTCGGGGAACAACGAGGACAAAAAAGGCCAATGAAGAACACACTTTTGGTGTATTGGAATAAAAGGAAGGTCTGTGGAATCAGAGAGAAAAAATTGTGGTTGAAACAGCAGGAAATGAAATGGAGAGTTAGAAGAGGACCCACTGACACAGGATCTCACAAACCACTGGAGAGACCCATATTTCCCAGTGAGGGTCAGAGGAGATGGACATCATTTTTTTGGTAAACAGATTACCCTATTGGTGAAGAGTGACTGGAATATGGAAGAAAGCATGGAGGCAGACCAGTTACAAGGCTAGGGCAGTAGCCCAAGAAGGTGGATGGGGACAGGAAGCTGAAGAGACGAGAGATCTACTATGAAGATGAAGTTGACAGGAGTTGTCAAGCGGTCTGAGTGAAGATGACATCGTTTACTAGGATCAAAGTCTTTGTGTTAGGCTAGAGTTACTCATTAGATACCCACGTGGAGAGCTCCACAGGTAGATGGGCACGGTGAGCCTGGAGACCAAGGCAGAGTTTAGGGCTTTAGGAATAATATGATTGAAAAAGACAAGAGTGCAGAGCATCATCCCAACGCTTATAGGCTGGGAAGAGGAAGAAGAATCATTAAAGAAGTTGAGAAGAAAAGCTGGTGAGAATGGAGAACACAGTTTCTGGGAAGCTGAGTGAAGACAGTGCTTTGCTGAGAGATAAAAGATAAATACAGAGAACCAAAGGCAAGGTTATCAAAACAGCACATTCCAGGGTCTTTAGCTCTGGAGGACTGTCTAGATTCAAATCATGGCTCCACCATTTCCTAGCTATAAAGATGATGGACACGTTTCTCTGCCTATGCTTCTATGTCACAAGGAAATGGGATAACA
This sequence comes from Lophiomys imhausi, assembly GCA_907164525.1. Taxonomy (NCBI): domain Eukaryota; kingdom Metazoa; phylum Chordata; class Mammalia; order Rodentia; family Muridae; genus Lophiomys; species Lophiomys imhausi. The sequence continues at coordinate 2,705,734 of CAJQZJ010033427.1, forward strand.
CTGGAACTTCATCCTAGCTGTGCAGACTGAAGAACAGTGACAGATATAACTGGTACTACAGAGTGTTTGGTCATTAATCTTTAGTATAGATAATTTAAAAAAATGGATTAGTTTGAGGGTTGGTGAGATTAATCTGCAGGTAGAGGTGCTTGTGTACAGACCTGGCATTCCACAAGGTGGCAGGAGAGAACTGACTGTTGGGGGTTTTCCTCAGACCCCAACACGCACAGTACGAATGGCATGTCTGTGTCTAGATTCACATATGCACACAACCAGACACAAAAACAGTCTTTAAAAATGGCCTAATTTCAGTATTGTGAACAAATATATGAACTGAAAGGAATGGGGAGAAATGAGAGTAGAGACAGCCTACCATGGAGGGTTTGGGTCTTAGACCTAGATACTTGGGAAATGAAGAAGAGCTGGCAGACGGTCTAGAGAGTGGACCCCATTTCTCCACTGGGCAGCACAGTGGAGCTCGCTCTGGAGGCGTGGGTGCAGGTGAGCTGGCCCCAAGAGCATGAGAACAGGAGAGCTGGCCCCACCTCCTGCCGATGGCGGCAATGGGTGGCCTAGCCAGGGGAATGTGGGAGAGCTTGCCCTGGTGGTGTGGATAAAGGAGAGCTGGTGAGCTGACCAGCTTAGCTGCCACTCAGGCCCAGATCCAGGGCTTTAAGTTGGCCACCCCAAAAATCTGTATCAACTGTGAACTGTTAGGACCCATGAAAGGGCCAGTCCTGGTGATCCAAAGCTGCAGGATCTCCATGACACAGGGCAACAACAGGATAACCAGGAGGAGTCCCAGTGAGGATCCAATATTGCTAGTGTCACAGAAGCCAGTGACCTCGAACCAAACCAATGGCTTATTGCAATGAACATTTGCAAGTGAAGATGTGTGGACAGAGGGATATCCTGTGGGACACACTGTGACATACTATAGCTTCCATGATGAGATATTTTCTATGGTTCACTTTTTGTTTGTTTATGTGTTTTTATTTTCTTTTGAGGGAAGGTTGCAAGGGCAGGTATAAGTGGACAGAGAGATGAATGAGACTCAGATACATGATGTAAAACTCACAAAGAATCAATAAAAAGTTAAAAAAACAAACAAAACAAAAAAAACCTAAAAACTCCAGAACTTTCCTCCTGTGCTAGGGACAGGATGTAGGGCTTTGTGCATGTTGGTCACACTTCGCCTCTGAGCCACAAGGCCAGCCCTTAGAATCTTCTCTGACAGATGTGCTATCTTCTCCCCACTTTTCCTTGATTATCTTTATCAACTGTTTTTGTTAATATTCCCCCATTGCATATTTATTTTATTATTATTATTTTTTTTGGTTTTTCGAGACAGGGTTTCTCTATGTAGCCCTGACTGTCCTGGACTCGCTTTGTAGACCAGGCTGGCCTCGAACTCACAGAGATCCACCTGCCTCTGCCTCCCAAGTGCTGGGATTAAAGGAGTGCGCCACCACCACCCGGTGCATATTTATTTTCTATTCTGGCAATTTCTAAACTATATATCTCCTTCTTTTGGGTTTGATTTGATGTTTTAAATTTTTTTTTCTAGTTTCTTAAGCTTTCTACTTTTCTGATACATACATTTAAGGTTATGTTTCTAGTGGCTTTTTAGTTGTATTTTACATTTTGTTTTTGTTATCACTTTCAATTTAAGTCTACTAAAAATACTTTAACAGTTTTGTTATAATTTTAACTTTGACTCCAGAGCATTAGAACATCAAAATGGTTTGAATACAAAATGTTCCCACAGGTTCATCTGTTGAGTCTTTCCAGTATTACTCTGAAGGCTGTGGAACATGTAGGAAGTTGGGCCTGGCCAGAGAAGGTCATTTGAAACCTCTGAAATTTATACTCGTCCCTAGTTCTGGCCTCTATCTTCTGGTTCCTGGTCCACTGTGATGGAGGAACCTCCACCACAAGGTGTGTCACCATGCCCTCCGCTGCCATCCCTGCCATGGACTCAAGACTCTCAGAGACCTTCCTGTCTACCCTGCACCTGGTAGTTCTCTTTCACAGTGGAAAAAGCAACAGATACAAACATGTTTTGGTTCATTTCTAAATATCTGCTATTTTTAAATCTATCTTTTTGTGATTATGATTATCAGATACAGAGTCTCACTACATATCTCTAGCTGGTCTAGAACTCTTTATGCAAACCATGCTGGTCTTGAACTCACAGAGATGTACTACTTGCCTCTACTTTCCTGAGTGCTTGGATTATGCCCAAATACCTTTTTTTTTTTTTATTAGGTTTTTCGAGACAGGGTTTCTCTGTGTATCCTTGACTGACCTGGACTCACTTTGTAGACCAGGATGGCCTTGAACTCACAGAGATCCACCTGCCTCTGCCTCCCAAGTGCTTGGATTAAAGGCGTGCACCACCACACCTGGCAATTACAGACAGCTGTGAACTGCCATGTGGATGCTGGGATTTGAACCTGGGTCCTTTGGAAGAGCAGTCAGTGCTCTTAACCACAGAGCCATCTCTCCAGCCCCCCAAATATCTTCTTAAAATTACATTTAACTGTATTGTGTGTTTGTGTATGGGCATGTATGCCATAACTCATGTGCAGAGGCCAAGGACAACTACTTTCTAGGATCATCAGACTTGGTAGTAAGTGCCTTACCTACTGAGTCAGCTTGCTTGCCCATCTTTTTTACTGGGCATCTTTTACACGAATCAATGGTTTACTTACCGGAAAACCTCAAGGGGGGCAAAGACAGTAGCAATGATGTCTCCAACATGAGGCTTAAGAGATGTAACAGTAATAGAGATTTGGATAGTCCAAGCAAAGCGCAGTATCACATCTTCTACGATGGCACAGTAGTAGTAGGCCTAAGGAATATAAGCAAATTTTTTCTCTCACAGTTTCTCATCATTTCTCTCACAAAGTACCTGACAGTATATCAGCTGTTGAGACTTACAGATGTCCCATCAACAGATTCACGGCGGGGGGGGGGGTGTTATGTAGATTTTAGTTTCCCTAAATAGTGCAGTATTCAAAATGAAATAGTACTGAGTTTCAGAAATAATTTAACAAGCATAGTTCATGCTCACACTATACACGAGACTATCCTCTAAGTTAACTGAGAACCCTGATCAACTGAGATTACATTCTAGGACAAACATGGTAAGCCAATGTCTAAGCTGCTAACACTAAAGGATATTAGCAGATCTATTTTAATTCTTTCTATCTATCATCTGTCTATCTATCTATCTATCTATCTATCTATCTATCTATCTATCTATCTATCTATCTATCTATCTATCTATCACCTTCCTGCCTGCCTGCCTACCTACCTACCTACCTACCTACCTACCTACCTACCTATCTATTCCAGAAGCAGGGTTTCTCTCTGTAACCCTGGCTATCTTGGACTCACTCTATAGACCAGGCTTGCCTTGAACTCACGGAGATCTGCCTGCCTCTGCCTCTCTTAGAGGTGTGCACCACATGTGTGGCCATTATAGACAGCTGTGAACTGCCATGTGCATGCTGGGATTTGAACCCGGATCCTTTGGAAGAACAGCCAGTGCTCTTAACTACTGAGACATCTCTCCAGTCCTATTAGCAGATTTATTAATTGTACCATTTATACTTAACATTTCAAATTTCTTTATCCCATATATAACACAAGTTTTGTCTTGTTTTTTGGTGTTAATAAATGAGACCTGAATTTCACAAACATGACTGAACATAGTATTCAACTAATCCAGTTTAATTGCCCAAAAATCTTCAATATACAACCACAGATAGATCCCAAAACTTATGGATTTACTTATTACTAAGCAAAAAATAGCTCTTTAAATATATATTTAAAGGCTGTGGCATTTTGGTAATTGGAACTGCTATGTACTAAGCTATAGTATTTATTTAATTTACTTTTTTTTTTTTTTGTTTTTTTGTTTTTCGAGACAGGGTTTCTCTGTTTAACAGCTCTGGCTGTCCTGGACTCGCTTTGTAGACCAGGCTGGCCTCGAACTCGCAAAGATCCGCCTGCCTCTGCCTCCCAAGTGCTGGGATTAAAGGCGTGCGCCACCACCGCCCGGCTTTAATTTACTTTTTAAAAAGTATTGTTCTTTTTTGTGAGTGTTTCCTGGGCATGTGTACTATGTGTGTGTCTAGTGCCTCTGGAAACCAGAAGAAGACAATGAATCCCCTGGCACTTGAGTTACAGATGGTTCTGAGTTGCCTTGAGGTGCTGAACACAGTTCCTTTCCAAGATCAGTAAGTGCTCTTAACCAGTAAGCCATCTCTCCAATCCTATTTTATTTAATATTAACAAAGTATATTAGTCACCATTAGAAGGTTAACAGGAACCTACAATCAATCCCCTTGTACTTCCCTCTTTTTCCAGTTCCTAGAAACAAACATTTAAATTATCCATTCCATTTGCCCTCCATAAATTTAATTAATATATGTTTACTATTATCAATGGACTGCTGATTAGTTTTTAAATTAAAATTTAAGTCAGCATCCAACAGGCAATGGCTTCAGTAGGCAGTGGGTTGAGTAGGGCATTTTCATAGGCTTTATTCACTCCCGCCCTAACCTGACCGCACCCCTCACTTCTTCCCCCACAGTAGCACCCTTTATTCTCAAGTCACATGTATATAGTCACTTCCACCCCCTCTTCCCTTAAGATCTCTTTTTAATTCCTTTATGGCCCCCTTCCTAGTTTTATAACACACAAACCCCAACCTAGGTTTTCCATATGAGAGAAAGCAGGCAGAATTTTTATGAGGACTGTAATAGGATTTTATTATGAAGGTCCAATCACAAATGGTTTCTTCACTATTTTCTTATAAATTTGCAATTATAATAAAAAATTATATACTTTACTTTCTAGGGCATTAAAATATATAATAAAAATATATATCATACATATAATATATAATAAAAATTCCGTTCACTAATCTCTTTACATAGAAACGAGTAAATGAGAACTTTTTACAACAAAAAACAGATTAACATTTATGTAAAGATACACTGAACTTAAGCTCAGCATAAGAAACAAATATGGGGGCTGGAGAGATGGCTCAGTGGTTAAGAGGACTAGCTGTTTTTCCAAAGGACCTATGTTCAAATCCCAGCATGCATATGGCAGTTCACAGATGTCTGTAATGGCCGGGAATGGTGGTGCACACCTTTAATCCCAGCACTTGGGAGGCAGAGGCAGGTTGATCTCTGACTTCAAGGTCAGCCTGGTCTACAGAGTGAGTCCAGGACTGCCAGAGGTATACAGAAAAATCTCTGTCTCGAAACACCGATATTAAAAAAAAAATTAAAGGCACACATGTGGTGAGCATAAAAGTAGCTTTACCCGCCTTTCTCGTCTTTGTTTAAAGTGACACTAGGGATTAAAATCCGTGTCACGATGCTAGTGCTTTATCAGCTTGCTATTGCCTGGCCCAGCCCTTTTTATTTTCCTTGGTTGAGAATTATAAAAATATGTTTAATGCCTAAGTCATATATTTTAAATCTTCACATCCGGATGAATTGCTTTCACGAATTTGCTCACTTGAAGCTACCACACATATAGAGCATTCTGAAAACCCATTCTTCTTCAGTCCTTGCCAACAGCCTTCTGTGGTAGGGTCAGTGAAGTTAATGTAGTATCTAGCAGCATAGGGGATTTTGGATTAGCACAAGCTTGGTGTCTCAGGTGAAAGATATGGGCGGAGCCAATTATGGCCGGAAGTTTGCCATTGAAGGGTGTTTCTAAGAAGCCTCACAGATGATGTCATTGGCCATGAGAAACAATGGGGATCATTGGACCATAGGATACACGGTTGTGGGGGCATGCCTTGAAAGCGCCGGCAAAAAAACATGGCCAACGAGAATGCCATCAATCATGAGGAGATCTTCAAGACAAATAGGATTTATATCAGGAGACCACCAGGCCTCCAGCCAGCCCTCCTTCTCATTCCCTCTGCCAACACATGCTGAGAGACCACGCACCACTTTGTGTTGACCTGCCGGGTGAAGAGCATAGCACCACTGGCAGAGCTGAATCGCTGCAACCCAACACAAAACCTGCCATAGACTTGTTAAGCAGAGTCCTATGGAATCATCTACCTTGGAGCTCCAGAGCTTTGGTATGGTGAGCAAAACAACAAACTAGAGGTGGTTTGGATAGCTATCAGTCTTGAAAATAACTGAGCCCTAGGACCAAGGAGGAGGCAACTCTTGGCTGATTGCAAAGACCGCCCTACATCAGTGGTCGGAACAGATTAATTTTATGAACTGGCCTTACAAACTGACGAATAAGGCTCACAGACTTTGAGATTGAAAAATCTGTTGGAAACCAGCCATCCATATGGACCTACGCAAGAGTATTAATATCCTTCTAAGAAATTTAAGTTAGTGTTAAATGTTTGTTTTTTATAGGTATTAGAGTGTAGAATTAAGGTTTAGGTTTTAGGACTTAGGAACTTTATAGGTGATTGTTAAGCATTAGTAAATATATGTGTGATAAATAATAAATTTTCTATTACAGCCTTCTCTACTCAACACTACACAATCATATATTTCTCAAAACACAAATTTGCCATAATGGTGACATTTTGGTATAAAATAAAACATTACTGATTCAATCTATGTTATCTGTAGCACAACTTTAGTCCTGAGAACATATCAAGAGTCATGTAATCTAACACCCTTACCTTTGAGAATCCCCTGATGTCTGGCTGACTAAATAGTTTAGTTAGTCGTACAACTGGAATTGGAACACACATGCACCCAGATTCCCAGTTCATTGTTTAATATTTTTCAAGGTCTAATGGTGGTATTTACCTTTACTAAATCATCCATGTAAAGATACTTTTCTTTCTTTGATTTAGAATTCTGCTTCTTGTACTCCTGTATTCTGATATATCAGTAAAATCCTAAAATAATATACATATATATATACATATATATTGTTCTTCTGACTGGATTGGCACTAGCTTCTAACAAATTTCCACTGCATCTATTACATAGCAAACATAAAATTTTTTTGTGGACTAGATTGGTATCTTTGATAATAACAATTATTACTATTTTTAGGATAATTATTTTTTAATTATGTTAGTTAACATAATTAGATCTTGGGTCAGCATTGCCATTTGATCTAACTACTGATATATCTAAAATTAAGAAAAAATTTTCTGTTCAGCGTGAACATTCCATACATACTTTTTGAGGGTATACAATTTCTTCCCGGAGGAAAGTGTTTTCTCCTGCATTTTTATCAAAGAGACCCCAGTCCATCTTGAGATCCCAGATGAGGGTATAGCAGGAACTGATGATATAAAAGACCACCCACAGGTAAAAGAACACCATGGTGTCAGAGTGCCCTCGTTCTGGAGAAAGAAAAGGAAAAAGCAAAATGGAAAGACAAAATTACTAGATTGAACTCAAGTTCCTACGTAAGACCAATTAAAGACAGATTCTTTATAGTGCCCCATAAAAGAAATCAAACTTTTTCCCCCCTAAAATAAGGTTTCTCTGTGTAACAGAGCCCTGGCTGTCCTAGACTTGCTCTGTAAACCAGGCTGGCCTCAAACTCACAGAGATCCACCTGCTTCTGCCTCAAAAGTGCTGGGATTAAAGGCGTGTGCTACCACATCCGGCCTGAAACCAAACTTTTTTTTTTTATTAATAATTTATTTTTTATTTCTTCAAGTTACATCTCAATCACAATCCCCTCCCTGCTCCCCCCCTCCAGTCCCACCCTTCCACCCTCCTCCCCCTCAACCCCCCCATCCTCTACCCTTTTTTTTTTTAGTTAAGGTATTTCTTTTTTCCCCCAACAGCTCTCCCTTTCAGTCCAACAAATGGTTCTTTCTCTTATAACTATAAATACAATATAAAACAAGAAATAAATAGGCCACAATTATGAGAGTTATATGGCTTAGCCTACATTCCCAATGTCCAGTCCATATGTATTTGGCCCCTGACTTTAACATTCTACTATCTAACCATCTCCATGAGTTTAAAGTTCTATATCTAACTCAGCGTTCATACTAACTTGCCTCACAATTTTAAAAGCATCTTCTTAGATCCAGAACACCCTCTTGATTCCTAAACAACTCAAAATTTAACTATGAGACTCTAGCTATCTATTCTTCAACCACCTCAGAGGCCCGAGAGGGATAAATATAGCTGATTATATAGGAAGTGCAGGGCCTGCAGCTTCCAAAACTAAAAAATGACATGAACATCCTTTAAATGAACTAGTGTAGAATCATTGTTGACCAAAGTCTAGTAATAAATATGACATCTCTGAAAGTATCAAAAAGAAAGCACTGAACTATTAGAACACAAAACTATACAAATGTTTACTAGGAGTTTGGGCATCTAAAATGAATCTGTAACATTTCAATGTACTCTTTGGAATGTTAAAAACATGTCATCTAAGCTTTTGCCATTAGGTGGCAGCTTAGGGTAAAAATAGGGGGGAAATGCAGAATTATCACAGACATGCCGCTACTTTCTCTCCAAGAACTCTTCTTCTTGAGTAGTTCTTCCTCTACACCATTCCCTTCACACATTTAATTTCATCAATAGTCCCTGTAGAGGCAATCGAATTACTCCAGAGAAAATGCCTGACTCTACAGACCAGCCAGTCATTCACCCTTTATGTTTATGAAAACGAGTTTCCCTCAAGCCAGAGCGCAATGATTTTTGCTTTTTCTCACAGAGACATCACTAATGCAAAGGTCTAATCTGTCTTCATGCTGGAAACAATACTCTTGGCTTTATTCTGAGAACACCATAAAGCACATTAAATGAGAATAAAAGTGATTTGTAAACAGTTATACAATTTAACCTTTTTGGTCTTAAGTGCCTTGTTTGCCCTCTGAAATCCTCCTCTGGTAGCTTCCAGAATTCCCATGATGTTCTCCAGTTTCAAGATATGGCCAGATAACCAATAATCTCATTCTGAATTATCAGGAAAAATAATGACACACATAATCTAACTTCAAAAACTTTAAAATTTTGGTCAGTTTCTCAGACTGTATCATGCACTTGTCACAATTTGTCCTATTAAAATAAACAAGTATTTATTAATCATTTTAAGGTTATTAATGTGTTGAGTATGCTCCAAAGGTAATTAATAATCTACTAAGTGACAGACATTTGCTACAAGAGTAAACCTGAGTTCAAGTGAAGTACAAGGAAATGAAAAACATCAAGGAGAATGGGAGTTTCCCACAGAAGGACATGAGCATCAGCAGCATTTGTGGTATTTCTAGAAAAAGAAATAAACAGTCTGGTAAAGCCAGGCAGATGGAGTGAGGTCATTCGAGGTTGGAGATGCTTCTGGAAAGGCTTGGGGTGGAAAAGTGTGCTGTGTCTAAAAAGCTGCAAATACTCTAGGGATACAGTACAAGACAGTCTGTAACGACTTGAAATGACAGTGGTAAAGAAATGCGGAACTTGACTTCAGAATGCCTTCTTGGGTCTTAGGATCTCAGCTCTGTATTTTAGACAAATAAATACTCAGACATTTACTGACACCACAATTGCAGTTAGAAGAACTGATCCTTCCAGGTCTAGAACAACTGGACCTGTATGTCAGTATGTATCAGCTCGTGAGTTATACACTGTTTGCAGAAAGAATCATTATTAAACAGTAAGTCATATAATTACTTACAATTAGGTATATTAAAATAATAGATACTGAGGATTCATCACTTCTTCATGGTGTTAAAACTCTGTTCTTCCATGGTTGCAGACATTCTACTTGCATGATGGAAGCACTGTACAATGCTGGTCTACTGTACATTTTCCCACAACTCCACATTCAACAGTTGGTAGCTTAAAATTGGGTCTGATGGAAATATTTATATCATGGAAACAAACACTAAAAACCAGTGTCCCAAATCTCTACTCCTACCCAAGAACTGGTTTACTAAATAAACACACACCCGCACATCACTTCTTTAGATAATCAGTAGGAGGAAAGACAAGTGATTCTGATTGGATCTATCAAAAAATAGAGTAGAAAAGCTCTGCTTGGATAGAAACTAATTTTCATGTTTAAATTATAGTCATAAAAGTTTTCTTTAGAAGCATATTGGTTTGAATATTTATATTGGTACTGAATGTGAATTCTAAGTGCCTAACACATTACTAGTTATCTAGGTATATTTGGATCTGTTCCAAGGTCAGCTAAATAGTATCAATTATCAATTACGCTTCATGGATGCACTAAAATATACCCACAATTCATCTACAAAGGTTTCCAAAAATAAAGCAAATTCAGGAATGGAATGAAACCCACTCTTCATGTTTCAAAATTAACATTAACCTAGAGATCAAAGACAAACAATTTGGCAATAAATTATGTTAGCAACTTTTAAAATGAAATGTTTACGATAAGTAATGTACTCTACAAATATTAATTCAACTTTTTCAATAATAATAATAATAATCTATTAATTAATTTCCTAGTAAGTTAGTATTTGCCCAGAGTAACAGGTCTATATTCAGCGGGTCAAGTAGCTTAAGCTTTCTAAGCCCATTTATTCCCCTAACTTCTAGGAGACACACAGGTTAGACTTACTGACTTTTAAAATAAAGCAATATTGTTACAGAATATTTCAGAGTCAGTGACATTTAACCTCACAGACTTCCATGATGCACATGTGCTACATTTTGGTCTCATTTTTGATCTTCCACCATTTCTCAAATAAAGGATATTTCTCCCTTAAATCCTCCTCATTTATTGGTATTCAGGAAACATATGGAAGGATGTTATCACTTTAGGCAAGCAATTACACCTCATTCTCTGTGGCTTACCCTTCTAGTCCACTTCAGTAATGGTGAGAACCACAGAGAATCAAGGCATTGCTATTCTACCGGAAGAGTCTCTCGATTACACATCTGCCACATTAGAAGCAGAATGTATGGAATACATTCATAGAAATTACATCTGCTGAATTTCAAATAAAGATAAGTTTCATAGCAGTTGCATACCCACAGCCACGAGAGGAATGAAAAGTGAGATGATAAGTCAGAGGAAGTGACAGGCAGGAACCAGAGCACCACACAGTCGTCAATCCCAGGGAGGGAGTTTAAAATGACACCACGTGAAAGGAGTGAACAGTCTTTTCACTCAGAGATGACCCTACTCTGATAATTACCACTTTTTAAACCTAAAATTAAATAAAAAAGTAAAATAGAGCACACAAGGTTTCCAAAGTCCAAACCTTGGAGTAAACTGAATTATGCCTCAGCTTAGCACCTAAAATAGTCTACAAGTATTCCTACAGTCCCCAAATCAAACTACTGAATTATGAGATTACTACTGTTCTCTGACAAATAAATATACAGATAATCTGTAACATATAATAACATAAAAGCCAAGTGCCCTCAGAAGAAACTGTAGTTTGCATTTGACTAGTCATATGCTTCATGACACTCTCACGGTGACAGGTAGCAGCAGTGGGCACGGAGCCAGCAGTCATGACTTCAAGCATGGTCTCCACAGCACACAAGCCATGATGTGTACGGAACACTTTAGACTTACAATATTCTCAGTACACAAATGTTCCCAGGACACAATCCTGTCATATGTCCAAGAGCATCAGAGCCTAGTCACTGATAATCACTGTGCTTTAGTTAGCACTTAAGATCGTAAATAGTACTCCTTAGGTGATGGCCATTTTCCTATTGAAGCAGCAAAAAGAGCTATTCTTATTTTCATTTACAGTTAAGGGTACTAAGGTTCAGAGAGATAGGAAGTAGAAAAATAAGTTGGAATTCCCAATCTGTGGTTACAGAAGATTCAGACTCTTACATGATTGAGACAAAACTTTGACTGATAAAAGAGGAAAAGAGAAATAGCAACCCTATTCAAGAAACTTGTACCTCAGAGCAAGCGTCCATGAGCCCTTCTCACAGTGTGAAGGTAAAAGGGAGGTTCTAAGAGCTATAAAGTACATTAAAAATATTTCTAAGATAATGCAGAAAAATAATTTAAAATTATATACAGAGGCTAAGGGAGTTGCTCTGTGGTCGAGCAACGCTCAGCATGTGTGAGACCTGGATTTAAACTTCACATCAAAGCAAAACCCAGCCGGGCAGTGATGGCACACACCTTTAATCCCAGCACTCAGGAGGCAATGGCAGGTGGATCTCTGAGAGTTCTAGGCAAGCCAGGGCTATCCAGTGAGACTGTGCTTCAAAAAAGCCACACACACCCCTCAAAAGAAACCCTAAACCAAAATAACTATGCACATATTATTTCAAATTATTACTGTATATAAAATGATTACAGCAATGGCAAAAATAATTATTCCAGAGGAGGAAACTCATTTTAGCTGTCCAGATGATGAAACTAATTTTGGCTTTATTTCTGCATTATTTGACAATTATAGTAATACACACACACATACACACACACGTTTTACTTGTAAAATATGTACAAGATTTATTTATTTTTATTTTTGGCATATGGTGCTTGCTGTATTATATATGTGTACCACATGTATGCAGTACCTGCAGAGGCCAGAAGCTTGTAAATTTCTTTAAAAGGAGAAAGGAAGAAAGCGGGCAAAGGAAAATAGTTGTTAGTTTGGTGATATTTATGAATGATGGATTGTTCTTATAATATTAAATTGTACAAGAATTCCTTTATTCAATAAAGGGTTATAACATATATTATTTGTTATATGGATCTAACAATGAAGATTAACTTCAATGGAAAAATGTGCTCCTTGGTACATTCTACAGAGCAAATGTGGCCTGGGTAACCTATTCTAGAGAATTAGGGGTGTGCTGAAGAACAAGTAAATGCTACATCTAAAAGAGGAGAAATGGCACATACAAACACAATCAGAGACCTGTGCATGGCAAAGAATGCAGCTCTCAGGAGAAGCGGCAGCCAGGAAAGGCTTCATGAAGGAGCTGCTACTAGAACTGACTCTTGGAGGGCATCAGTTGAACAGGTTTATGGTGCAGTGAGAACCAGTTCCAGCGATGGAAACCACTGACCATCTGCTGACTGTGAAGCTGGTATTATCCTAGATGCTAGGTTCAAAGCAGTGAATCTTTTCACTGAAGGGTAGACAAATTTCCTGCTTCATTGAGTCTCGCTATTTAGGGAGTAGTAATGATCGCATGCACAGATGAACAAGATGACTGTGGACACTGAAAGGAACCATGATGAAAACAGGGCAGAGCTCCTTCAGTCAGTATTCAAGCAGTGTCCAAGACAAGGAGGTCTGTGACAGTGTGACAAGAGGGACTCAGCCACATGGAAAACTCAAAGAAGTTACAGGTGCAATGCTACATCTTCTACCACCATGCTAAAAAAGTAAAAACAAACAGGTAAAATTAATTTAAATAATATACTTTATTTAATCCATCATATGCAAAATATTTTAGTCATTATAAAATTACTGAGGTACTTTATACTGTTTTTCATGCTAAGCCTTTAACCTCTAGTTTGTATTTTACACTTATGGAATATTTTAATTTAGAGTAGGCATATTTAGGGGCTTGGGTTATAAAGCTCAGTGCCTAGCACATGAAATCTTAGGTTTGAACCAAGCCCCAAAGATGGAAGGAAGAGAGGGAGGGAGGGAGGGAGGAAGAAGGGCATATTAGATGGCTTAGTGAGGTACAGGAAGTTGCTTTAGGGTACAAATCTCCTGAGTACCTTGATAGGCTGAAGGAAGGAGGCAATAAAGATGGGAATTTAGGGACAGATAGGGGATGACTTCCAGAGCTGAGACAGGAAGAAGTGAGAACACAGCACAGGAGAACGGCACCTTGTTTTCTGAGACTGGGAAAAAGACTGCAAGGAGCTTTAGTTTTAGAGAAATAGACATAGAAAGGAGCTGACAGAAAATGATTCCTGTCAATTTTCAAAGTGGTCTATAAGAGTCAAGAGGGAAATGCCGAGCTTGAGCTTAAGCAGGTAACATTTGTAAAGGAGCTGACAGAAAGTGATTCCTGTCAGTTCTCAAGAGGGAAATAGGAGTCGAGGGAAATGCGAGCTTGGGCTTAAGCAGGTAACATTTGTAAATTTATAAATTCCCAACTAGTCAGGCATATGTACATATCCAGAAACCTATGAATCCCAGCACTAGGGAGACTGAGGGTAGCCTAAGTCATACAGAGAGATCCCCTATCCCCCCAAGAAAAAGACTTCCAAGATGGTTTTACTGGGGGGGGAATAATGTATATATGGTTTTTCGAGACAAGGTTTCTCTGTGTAGCCATGGCTGTCCTGGACTCACTCTGTAGACCAGGCTGGCCTTGACCTTACAGAGATCCGCCTGCCTCTGCCTCCCAAGTGCTGGGATTAAAGGTGTGCACCACCACGCCTGGTAGAATCTACCAACTATTTAAAGAACACACATTCTGTACAATTCCTTCCAGAAAGTGGAGAATACTCTTGTATTAATTTTAAGAAGCCAGCTTCACTCAAAAAACAAAATCAAAGGCAGTGTGAAAAAGAAAAATAATATCAAACTGAACTCAACAATATATGAAAAATTCTATACCATGACCAAGTAAGATTTATTTCATGGATATAAAGCTGAATCTATATTTAAAAATTAATTAAGGTAATATACAATGAATCATTGATGAATTCAACATTTATCCATAGTGAAGGACTTTCAGAAAAGATCAATAGTAAAGGACTTTCTATAAGAACCCTCCTAGCATGTCTACTCTCACCACTCTGTCTGACAACAGTGTGAAGTTTGTAAGCTACTTCAGTAAGACAACCAAGAAAATAAAAAGTAAAGGGTAAACATTATCTCTACTTGTAGGTAACAGGATTGCCTAATAGAAAAAAAAAAAAAAAGCATAACAGAGCCAGAAGTGGTGGAACACGCCTTTAATCCTAGCACTCACAGTCGGGAGGCAGAGGCAGGTGGATGTTTGTGAGTTGGAGGCCAGCCTGGTCTATATAATGCATTCCAGGTCAGCCAGGACTATGCAGAGACCCTGTTTTGTTGTCTGTTTATTTTGCTTTTTAAAAGCATAACAACCAGGTTTCTAAATATGAGATGAAACTGTATCTCTTTAATGAATACACTGCTATAAAATATAAGATAAACATGTGCAAATGAAAATATTTTCTATATTGACCATATTAAGATCCTAATTACAATGCTGGAGAAAACTTTGTAAAGGGCACAACATATACAAAATTGTATGCATACATTTAAAAATATATAAAAATATATATTAAGATTTTAAAAGTTATTTATGTGTGTGGGTGCCTGCAGAGGTCAGAAAATAAGGACTAGATTCCCTGGAGCTGGAGGTACAGGTGTAGCTAGACTCTGATCCTCTGAAAGAGCAACAAGTGTTCTTAACTGCCAGGCTATTGCTCCAGCACCAGTAAATATATATATTTAAAACTTGAATGTAAAGCTACAGTTATTTCATAAGAAGTTTCAATATTTTAAAACCTTCCAAAAAGTAAAAATCCCAAACTATGGTATTATTTACAAACTCTCAAAAAAAAACCTCTCCATATATAAATTATGCACGCACAATTATAAAGCAAAAATTACAAAATTTTGATGAATAAAAGAATGTCTAAATAAACATACAGTATAGTATGTTTATAGACAAGATATTAATTCTTAGTATAATAACTCAGGTTCAACATAATTCTAAAATTAATAACAAAAGGCAAATGAATTACAATAGGCAAAACAACCTAGAAAAAGAACAGTAAGGTAGGGGGAATCAGTTTACCAAATTTTGAGATTTAATATGTAGTTCCAGGAATCAAGAGTGTGTGAAATTGGCAAACATGAAAGACAAAGGAGAACCCAGGAATGGACTCACACAAAAATGCCCAGCTGATTTGGACAGAGGTGTGAAAGCTGGCAATCAACAGAACAGAGATGGCCCTTCTCACTAACAGTAGTGCTACTAAACCTTGACAGTCACAGGCCAGATAAAACCTTTGACGGTTCATAACTTATATACAGAAATTAAGACAAAAGCACAGACTTACTGTAAAACACGAAACTGGGACAGCAATAGATAGCTACATAAGACTGATAGAGAAACTTCACCTAGGCCTAGGTAAAGAGTTGTTAAAGAGTGTAAAGACTAAAAACATGGAAAAGCTGCAGATGGGAATATATACATATAACTTGTTGGGTTTTTTGTTGTTGTTGTTTTGTTTTTCTGAGATTGGGTTTCTCTGTGTAGCCCTGGCTGTCCTGGAACTCACTCTGTAGAGTAGGCTGGCCTGCCTCTGCCTTCCTATGTGTTGGGATTAAAGGTGTGTGCCACCACCACCCAGCTGGGAAAAAAGATTTTTAAGCACTATCTGATGAATTCTACCTAAGTATATAAAGAACTCAACAAATTGAAAAGTAATAACTAATTCAACCAAAGATAGATACATTGACACCTCATCAAAAAAGATGTACAGATTCTAAATGGAATGTCTAAATTCCAAATCAACCATCTAGCAAAGCATATGCACGCTTGCAAATAGTTCTACAGAGTAACATATAGGAACTGAAGGGACCTCTGACCTATTGAAGCCCTCTACAAGTTTGCTAAAAATAAATTAAAACTCTTTTCTGGGACTGGCTTAGCTGTTAAGAGCACTGGCTGCTCTTCCAAAGGACCAGGGTTCAATTCCCAGCACCCACATGGCAGCTCACTCAGTTTCAGGAGGTTCCATGCCCTCTTCAGGCCTCCAAGGACACCAGGCTCACACATGGTGCATAACATAAATGCAAGCAAAACATCCACATACATAAAAATAATAAAAAGAAAAACACTTTCCCTGGTATTTCACTTGTGCTTTGTATATACTTCTATCATACCATGCAGACATCAACCAATCATAGCAAATATAGAATTCTTACCCAGAAGTTAAAGCTTACAGATAAACTTAACAGGCAGAAATGGGTATTTAGAATTATGAGCCTGTAATTCAGATTGGCAACTTTTTGGGATACAGTTAATAAGTGGGTAACTTAAGGTGGTCCCCCCCGTCTACACTCCCACGCCCATATTCCAGCTCTTAACACCCAAGTGCTTTCTACTCAAATGCTGCTTTAAAATTCTTTCCTGTAGAGGACTTGGTTAAATTGACAAGAAGGAAGTAATGAACCCTTACTATAGGCAATACAAACTTAGATGGAAGACTTTAAAAACCAATTACAAACATCAAATTTTTACGTAGTTTTTTGTTTTTAAAGGGGGAATCAGGTGGGGATCTATTTGAGACAAGGTTTTGGTATGTAGCCTTAGCTGTCCTCAAATTCAAAATCCTCCTGACTCAGCCTCCCAAGTGCTGGATTACCAGTATGTGCCACCACAACCAGCTGTAAAGTTCTTGATGAAGGAAACAGAATAGTGCATGTGTAAGTGACAAGGACTAGGAGGACCATGCAACAGATTCTAGACTTTTATTCCATTTTCTTTGGTTTAGTCTTTCTGTATTGGCTATGAAATACGTTGAATAGGCTTTAATGTCCTACTTTATTTGATAAGTGTTAATATCCCCTGTGTAAACAGTATAAGTTCTGCCTTTATAGAAAGGGTCTCTAGGGTCTCATTCAAAACCATTAAAAACTATGTGGAAAAGACCTGAGAAGCCTATATGACTAAAACACAAATGCCATTTGTCAGTGAGATTTTTAGGTAATGCATAGATTTTTATTTTCTTTCCAATTAAATAGAATAGAAGCACTATCTTACTGTATGAAACAAAATTTTTTTCAAATTTCTGACGAAAATCATATCCTGTGGCTTATTCAAGGTATCCCTGAAGAGGTCAAGGTTCTAGCTCAGTCTATTAGCATGCCCAAGGCTTTGGGTTCAATCCCCCGTGTGTGCTTATGTGTGTGCTGCATGTGTACATTTTGTCCACTACACTCTAAAAGGCGTATAGACGACATGTCTTGTTTATTAACATAATGGCCAACTCCCCTCCCCCATTTTTTTGATATTTCCTTTTAAAAATGTCTTATTTGGGGCTAGAGAGATGGTTCAGCCATTAAGATAGCTGCTCTTCCAGAGGGCCCAGGTTCAATTTCCAGCACCCACATTGCAGTTCATAACTGTCTGCAACTCCAGTCTAGGGGAATCCAACATCTTTACATCAATGTGCATAAATACATACATCCCCATACACACATATTTTATTCTTTATGTGTATGGGTGTTTTGTACCAACCTGTGTGTCCGGTGTCCTGGAGGCTAGGGCATAGAATTCCATGGAACTGGAATCACACACTGTTTAGTCATTGTATGGGTACTGGGAATCAAAACTGGGTCCACTGGAAGAGCAACCAGTGCTCTTAACACCTGAGCCATCTCTCTAGTCCCTGGACATTTCTTCCCCCCTCCAACATTTATTCATTCATTCATTGAAATTATATCTCAATCACATTCCCCTCCCCCTCCCGGTCCTACCTCCTACCTTTTCCCCCTCACCCTCCTATCTGCTTTTATTTTTTAATTTAAGGTATATCTTTCCCCTCCAACAGCTCCCCCCTTTAGTCCAATAAAAGTCTCTTTTTCTTATAATATAATACAATAAGAACAATTAGGCAACAATTATGAAAATTATAAGGTATAACATACATTCCCAATGTCCAGTCCATACATATTTGGCAACTGATAATAATATTCTATTATCTGTCTATCTTGATGAGTTTAAAGTTCTATACCTAACTCAGTTTCCATCCTAACTTGCATTACCAATTTAAAAACATCTTAGACCTAGAACATCCTTTTAATTCCTAAACAATTTCTCCTAGCACTTGGGAGCCCGAGGCAAAGGCAGGCAAACCTCTGTGAGTTCAAGGCCAGCCTGTTCTACAAAATGAGTCCAGGACAGCCAGAACTACACAGAGAAACCCTGTCTTGAAAAACCAAAAACAAAACAAAAAAACCCAACCAACCAAAAAGAGAACAGCTTTGGCCAGTAAGCTGACCCCATAGGCAAAAGTACTTGCTGTGAAAGACTGACGACCTGAGTTTGATGTCTGAAACCCACATAAACGTAGGAGAAAACAGACTCTACAAAGTTGTCTTATTATGACATTCACATGCACACAATGGCACCCATATGCTCCCCCATCACACACACAAACAATAATAATTAAATAAAAAATTTAAAAGAACACAATGGTAAGCAGATTAATCATGCTAAATCATTTCCCTACTCCTTGAAATAACATTAGTGTCTGTTTCCCTCTAACTCCTAGGTAACTTTTCTTTTGTGGCAGAGGGAGAACTTATTTTCATATTGGAACTGACTCCACACTGGTTCAACCAGTGCTGCAGCTGTTGGTGTGACAGTCAAGTTTCTGATGCGGCAGTTAGGACAAAGAATCAGAAAACTGGTGTATGTTCTTATAAATACAGTTTGTATTATCCTTGCTCACTGTACTTCTCTGCTTTCTAAAACACAGCTTTGTCACATGGAACAACAGCTCCTTCCCCTATCTGACTGCTTCTGTTTACCCAGAGTTTAGCCCTGGAGCACTCAGGTCATTCTACAAACTTCCAAGAAGGAATGGCACAACAAAACAATCGCAAGGCCTTGATGTGAATTCTAGCTGTGTTACCCACGTGCTAGTTGATTTCAAAGGTGCACTCTTTTTATGTATACTCATGTCCTAGGTTTCTACTTCCTAGTTGTAGGACTTCGGCAAATATCTTAACTACTGTTTTAACTTCCTTCCCTGTAAAACAAAGATCAAGTGTTTGTCTCCATCAAAGACTCTCTCCTTGATCTGCTTAATTAAGATTCTTTAATCTCTCTAGACCTCGACCCTAGCTTTAAAAAGCTTCTATCACCTAGCTGTACCAAGCATCTTGCTAAGTAAGTTTAGAGTCTGTAAACCCAGCAGGCATCAGAGCACCTATGTCTGCCTTGAGTTAGAATCCTGCCAAGTCGGGTTAGCCAGTGTACCTAATCTGGATATTTCCTTTTAGTAATATCCTATCCTTACCCTACTTCTAGGCTATAAATCCTCATTTGTTTGTTCGTGGTGTAAATGGAGTTACAAACACAAAAAGAATGATCACTTATACTCAATTACAATATTCCTCAATAAAATGCCCTCTTAAGAATTGTCTAGCTCTGTTTTCAAAATCAGGGTTGTTCTAAACTAAGCTAATTAGTACATGTTAAATACTTAAAACACTATCTGGCCCATAGGAGTATTCCATAAATATCACATTTCACAGTGTCAGTATTCTTTTAGTGCCTTTGTTGTGTGCAATAGAGGCCAGAGGACAAACTTTAGGTGTCCTTCCTCAAGGGATCATCTATCTTAATTTTCCCCCATGACAGCATCTCTTCTAACCTGGAACTTGCCAAGCACAGTTCATTGGTTGACCAACAAGTTCCATTGATCCCCTGTTCCTACCTGCTCAGCACTGGGGTTATCAGCACATTCCAGCCCTCCTGACTTTAGATTGCGATAATGCCACTCACCATTTTTCATCTACTTTTTCAGGAGATGGCACTGTCCTCTGGCAAGCTACCATATGATGTTTCATGTACTGCAGCTACTGTCTATTGAAAACTTGTTATATTTTAAACTATATAATGCCGTAAGAATGTCTTAATATTTCCCAAGTTTTCTACTTATTCTAGTTATGAAGATGGATTTACTAGAAGACACACACACACACACACATACATACATACATACATACATACATATATATATATTTTTTTTTTTTTTTTGAGGCAGGGTTACTCTGTATAGCCCTGGCTGTCCTGGAACTCATTCTATAGACCAGGCTGGTCTTCATCTCAGCCTCTTGAGTAAAGATGTGTGCCACCACACTGGGCAAAAGGTATATTTTTAAAATTCTTGAAAAAAAATAACCAATTGCCTGAGAGCAAATGTTCATCACCCTTTGCTCTCAATGAGCATTATCTCTCATTAAATATTACTTTAACTTTAATTATCCTTGCTACCAGTGAACTGAAACACTATTCATGTGTTTATTCTGCAAAATTATGTCTATGTCTTTTGTCAATTAAGGAATCAACTTAAATTGTTTTCCATATAAAATATTCATTCCCTTCAGCCCATCCCTATTTCCAAGGCAAGACTATTCTTGGCCTCAGTAATGTTGGGTTTGGTGATTGGCTTTAGCATTAGACAGGACAGGCTTCCTTTGGACCTGCTTATGTCACTTCCTTTGGCTAGCAAGAAGCCATCAGACCACAAGAAAAGAAGCTTTAAATGCATTTGTGCAATAGGACTTGCTTTCCTCAGTGCCATGTGAAGAGATTCCCTTGGTAAGTGTTGCTCCCTCTGGTGGGGCTCCAGAATGAACACACACGATATAGACCCACTCCTAACTGACAGTGCGAGCTAAGCCCAGAAAAATAGGACAGAAGCAGTTCTATTGGATGAGCTCAACCTATTCCAGTCAGTTTCCAGCTGACCCAAAGAGGCTCCAGCAAGAATAAATTACAGTTATTTACGTTACCAAATTTCGGGTTGACAAACTATGTGGAAGGCAATAATGGCTGATGAGTAGTCTCACTACAGTGAACTATGAAAACTGGGAGAGACTCATATATAATCTCTTCTGCTCCCTAGAGTACCACATGCAGGCTATTCACCCACTCATTATTTTTTGCCTTTTCTATTTTTGCTAAAAATATGTCAATACAATAAGTTGATTGTTATTCATTGATAGTATCAATGTAAAGTTATATGTATAGATTAAAATGAAAATGAAAAATTTAAATTCTATCTAGTCTCAAATTTCTCTGTAATCAGACATTGTCATGTAAATTGAATTCAAGTAATTTTCACCTTTGCCTCCTTTAAGCATCAAAAATCCTATGACTTCTGAGCAATAAAATATCACAGATACTTTTAAAACTTTAGACTGTTACACATGAGCAACTACAGCACAATTACTTATAGTAACACTATTACTAAAGCAACACAATTTATATAGAAATGCTAACTTTTTATGAGTTGTAACAACAATTAAGAAAATCAGTGAGAAAAGAGAAAAGAACCAACACAGTATTAAGGTGTCAATATGTATGTTACTTTTTAAGTCTTTTAAATGACAAGGTAGGTAAAGGTTTAATTAATTAATTAATATTTTAAAGAAATGTATCTATAGAAGCTATTTATATTTATATAAATATATAAAAATGAATTTATATATAGAAACAATTATGGCCATTTGAAAATCAGCACAATGACAGCAGAAAATGGCAAAGAACATTTATTAAATTACTAATCTGAAGAAAACAGTATCTTATTTTTGGTTTTCTGTATCAACAAGTCTTTAGCCAATTTTGTTTAGACAATTTTTTCCCTGTGAGAAAATTACAACAGAAATATATGAACTTCCAAAACAGTTAATGTTTTAAGCTACTTTCAATAGTAAGGCAAAAAGAGAAAGAGAGAACATTTATACAAATGAATTTGTTCTTTTTAATAAAATGTATGTCTTTTAAAGTTAATGGAATAAAAATTTCCCTAGAGAATTAAAAAACACAATTACTGTTTCTATTATAAGAAGATTAAAATGTGGGCTAGAAGCCTGTTATTCAGGGCAGCAAGAGGGTAGCAACTGGCTGCACCCCTGAGAAGCAGCTCGTCAGGACTGTGTGTGCCCACTCAAAATAATGAAGCAGCCGCAGCTCTGAAGGCCCTGACTGCTGCTGAGGGAACCTCACCGGGAAGGAGGCTCAGCACCCTTCAGAATGTATAAAGGGATCCAGACAAGATCTGGGCACCAATGACATGGATGTCAATGAATTCCAGAGACAAACTCTTTCAAAAATTTAATAGCAAATCCCACCCCCAATCCCGAAAAAGTCTCAGGAAATATGAAGTGTAAGTCCCCTCTCTATATGCTTACATGAACAGCAAAGTTCTAACTCCACTAAGAATTTATGAATATTATAGAGTGATAGAAGCTACAAATGCAATATAATCTGATGAAGTTAGAAGCAATAATATCACACTGTCTGCTACTGTTTGTCCCAAATACCTTTCCTTACAAAGCCAACCTCAAGGAAACCAAAATCTATTTAAAATACTTTCCTACCTCCTCCAACCCCAATTCTAAGAAAACTCTTGTAAGAGTTGCTTCAAATGTGGTCATGTAATGAAATATGATTTTTTTAACACAGAGATTGGCTGCTAGCTGAACTCCTTTGTCTCTAAAAATCAATGATAGAACAGAAAATGCACTGACTTATTTCAAATGTGTTTCTTTTTTAATATAAAAAAGAGGTGTATCTGAAATATCATGATTAATCTTCCTAAATTGGCTGCCTAAATCCTCACCTCCTAAAAACTGGTTCTGGGCGCAGAGTTAATGCACACACCTCCATTTTTACAAATCATGCAGCAGGACATAAACAACCTTGGTAACAGTTCTGAAAGTGCACTTAATATTATGCTGTTACTATGGCAACTGTGCAGGGTAGTTCTTTGAAAAGATTCAGATCAGAGTCTGAACAAGGTCATGGCATGATCTTTTACTCTTCTTTCCTCACAAATGTATTTTGCAACAGCACATACACTTGATAGTATCTACATAATTAGTCATTTTGAGTTGGTTCTTTTGACTCAGTAATTATTTCTAGAGTCTTTGTTTTCTTACAATACTGTCCAAGGAAATAAGGTAACTTAGGACTGAGGATAAGGCTCAGTTGTAGAATGTTAGCCTAGATGCACAAAGCCCTGAGTTTGATGCCCCATCACCACATAAAACTGGGTATTGTTGAACATTCATGTAATCTCAGCACTCAAGGGGGGAACAAGAGACAAGACCAGAAGTTCAAAGTTATTCTTGCTACATAATGAATTTGAAATAAGTCTGAGACATATGAGGTCCTATCTTTTTAAACTTTATTTTTTATTTCTTCAAGTTACATCTCAATCGCAGTCCCCTCCCTATTGCCCCCTCCAGTCCCACCCTCATCCCCCATCCTCTTCCCTTTTTTTTTTTAAGTTTAAGGTATGTCTTATTTTCCCCTACAGTTTCCCCTTTCAGTCCAACAAATGGCTCTTTCTCTTATAATAATAAATACAATACAAAACAACAGAGGTAATTAGGCCACAGTTATGAGGGTTATATGGCTTAGCATACATTCCCAATGTCCAGTCCATATGTATTTGGTACCTGACTTTAACATTCTACTATCTAACCATCTCCATGAGTTTAAAGTTCTATATCTGACTCAGAGATGAGGGACTGTTATAAGGACACCCCACCCCAGAGAAATGGGATGGAAGAGTTAGGAGGTAAAGAAAAAAAAATGAAATGTGATGTTTCGGCCTTTTACTACTAAATGTCATAAACTGTTTAGGATAAATAAGAAATGCAAACTAATGGTTATGCAAGCCGGTCATTCTGTTAGGTACTATGACAGCCTATTATAGTTACTTTCTAAGCTAATCAGAAATAAAGCTGCTAAGAGACAAGCAACATCTGCTTACCCTAATATAAGAGATAGATAGGGTCTCTTCAAAAACCTCAAGAGATCTGCAGAATATGGCATTCAAAGATGTTTTCGTAACTTTAGATTTTTTTATATCAAGACATATCAACTCCTGACAGCACCCCCTATTCTACCCTAAGTAGAAGATAAGTATCGAAGAATCTCCAGTGGGAGATGATTGAATTAGTCGCAAGCCTATCTCTTGGTAGGAAAAGCCCCTTGCTCCAACTGTAGACAGAATGCTGTCCAAAAAGGACAAAACCTGGAAGCAGATAAGTCGACAACCTAGCTCTGCCAAGACAGGGTAGGTAAGTCCTTCATAACCCCTGCTCTACAATCAATGTCTGTCAGAGAAACGGGTCAAACGACTGAAGATCGATGGAATGTATGGAGCAGAATGTATGGAGAGAAAATGGGAACTGTCCAGGCAGCCACTGGTATGTCATTTCTTAGTTTGGGAAGCTGCAAGCCCTGTACTTCCTATAAAATCAGATATATTTATCCCTCTGAGGTCTCTGAGGTGGTTGAAAAACAGATATCTAGAGTCTCATAATTAAATTTTGAGTTGTTTAGGAGTCAAGAGAGTGTTATAGATCTAAGAAGATACTTTTAAACTTTATTTTTATGTGTGACTTTTTTGTTGTTTTTCGAGGCAGGGTTTCTCTATGTAGCCCTGGCTGTCCTGGAATTCACTCTGTAGACCAGGCTGGCCTTGATCTCAGAGATCTGCCTGCCTATGCTGGGATTAAAGGTGTGCACTGCCACCTCCCCTAATGAGGCCCTATCTTAAAGAAAGAAAGGAAGGAAGGGAAAAATTAAAACTTGATCACAATTCAAGTGTCACAATTTTGTCATTGCAAGTTCTAGGCTTTTTGGTACAAAAATTTAGTGATTATATTCAATATGCAGCAATTATAAAGTATTTTAAAAACTTTAGGGATATGATTATTATAAATAATAAATGATCTTCCTAAGAAGTGGGCTTACAACTTCTGCTCAGTAAGTAAGCTGCTATACTGAATGAATAAAGGTCAAAACCCTTCCTGGCTGACACCTGCTCTTTCATCCCTCAATCCGAGGTCCGAAGAGTTTCTCTTAGGAATCTTTGTCAAGGAAGTGCATTAACACCAGTGCCAGTCAGGAAAGGGAGCTAGTCTTTCATTTTCCTATGCACCTTATTCATGTAGCACAGCAGAGTGTATAATGTGATTTCAGGAGCAATTCTTACAATAAATCTGTGAAGTAAATAGACATAGGTCTTATTATCTCTACTTTAAAGATGGGGCTTTGTGTGAGACGAAAACAGCCATGACCAATGAGGCCGAGACAAACAGAAGCAGGAAAGTAGATTGCTTCTACCCTGAAACTGCAAGGTGAGGCTTGGCTGAGCTCAGCTATACACGCCACGCTCAGGGCCCTGCGCATGGTCCTAGTGTCACAAATAGAGATAAGGAGCCAGGCATGGTGGCTCACATATGCAATCCCAGCACTTGGGTGGTAGAAGCAGAAGGATCAGAAGAAATTCAAGCTCATCCTTAGCTATATGTCATCTGGACACATCATTTTTCACCTGGGCTGGGTCACAGATTTGTGCTGTGGGCTTTTCTGGTACACTACTTATACAAAATAGTACTCTATTTTGAAGCCTTTCAAAACATGTAGTTCCAAACCCCGATAAAACTTACCATTTTAACCACTCCTTAGTATAAAGCTCAACAAAGTTCAATAATTATAAAACAGATGTGGGAAAAATTATCCTAGCACCTTGTATTGAAAGGATATAAACATTTTTTAGGTTTTTTTTTTAAAAGAAAAGAATATAATTTAATATTAGTTTACAAATATATTTAGCAAATAAATTATCAAATATAAAAAACATTAATGTAAAACTATATCACATTAAAATATAGTTCAATAGAAAATATATATTTTTTCTATAACAGAACTGCTTCATTTAAAGATAAATTAAACTGGGTCACATTGCTGTTTCCCTTCCCTAGCCCCAACACTGTAGACAAAACATATATTCCTACACATGCAACTGTACAGATGCAGAGGTCAGAGGATCACCTGAAGGAGGCAGTTCTCCTTCCACCATGTGTACCCAGGGACTGAACTCACACTGTCAGGCTTGGTGGCAGATGCCTTTACTCATGAAGCAATTTTGCTGGCCCATCTTAGCCTTCTTTGTACTTTTTCTCATTAATTTATTTATTTAGAGTGCCTCATGCATGCCTAGTTTATGCTGTGCTGAGGACTGAACACAGGGCTTCATGCATGGTAGGTGAGCTATATTCCTTGCCCATTACACTTCTTATTTTGAGACAGAGTCTCATTATGTTGCTAGGCTGGCCTGAACTCACTCTCTCTGTAACTAAGGCAGGCCTTGAGCTTGCGACTGTTTTATGTTGCATAGATCTTTGTATAAGTTGAAATTCCCAGGAAAGAAAAGAAAAGCCATATCAATGTTAAAAGATTCTACGAGACTGAATGGCTAAACTTCGTGATTGTGGACAGTGCAGAAGACCAGAACCAGATTATCTTAGACTGTCTTCAGTCCCTCTAAAAGCCACTCACCATCTACTCACTCTGTAACTAAGGCAGGCCTTGAACTTGTGATTCTTTTATGTTGTATAGGTCTTTGTATAAATTGAAAATCCCAAGAAATGTCACACAGAGATGTGTCTGAACATCCCCACGACTATGAAAATCTTTAAAATGCATTCTTTGTTTGTAGAGAGTTTGGGATCAGTGTCTTTTTCAATCACTGTCTACCTTAGTTTTTCAGACAGGGTCTCTGCTTTAACCTGGAGCTTGATGAGATGACTGATCTGACTGGCAAGCAAGCCACAATGTGTGTCTCTCCAGTGGTGGGATTATAAGTGCCTGCTGTCGGCCCAACCTTCACACAGGTGCTGGGGACCAAACTCAGCTCCTCAAGCTGAGCACCAAGCACTTTACTGAATGAGTTATCACTACTAGCCCCTACCAATTTAAAAGCTAAAAATGTTATCAGACAATGTCCCAGACTTAGCCAGAGTTTCCAGTGGTTTGCTGTAGCCTGCTTACTTGGAGCCATCACCAATGTATTCAGTAAATATCTTGATTTATGATTTTCTTTGTTCTGTAACTAATAAAATCTCATGTAACCACTTCCAGTGGAACATGTCTTTCAGGACAACCTGAATCTGTGCTCCTAGGCTATTGACACTTACGTTTGGCTCAAGAATAAACTATCTCTTATTTCTTGAGGTGAGTAATGTATTTTGTGCCAGTAGCAATAACAAGCCCTGGTAACTTTCAGCTTCTTCTTGTTCTTTTCTTTCTTTCTTTTTTTTTTTTCTGAGACAAGGTTTCTCTGTGTTGCGTTGGCTGCTCTGGACTCGCTTTGTAGACCAAGCTAGTCTTTAACTCACAGACATCCACCTGTCTCTGCCTCCCAAGTGCTGGGATTAAAGGTGTGCACCACCACGCCTGGCAACTTTCAGCTTCTTAAATGAATACATTATTAGTATAAAATATTTACCCTAAAATAAAAGTACTCATTTTTACCTAAGATGGGAGGCAAATGTTCTGATAATTTAATAAAAAGGAGCCATAAAGCATCCTGCATGAAATCAATTGTCAAATTTATAAATTGTCTAATAATAACTTTATAAATCATGGTGTATCCTGGGACTGACTAGTGGCATTCTTCAGCAAGAATTAAAATTATGGGAGCTTTGGGGATGTGTTTCCTTCTCTGAGGTACTCAATTAAATTCTATCATTTAACAAGAATGGCTACATGGTGATAAAATTATTGGCTAGATTTATCAATACTATTCTAAGCACAGAATGTATGTCATAGTGTGTATGTTCAGTGGCACCAGTCTCATGGTATTAACAGTGCCCTCATCTGTCATCACATCAAATACATGTTAGAGCAACAGCAGTTTTGTAACCCTGAATATGTCTCCCAAATACAGCCCCCACCCCACATTACTGAAAACAATTTACCTGAGAATTTAAAAAGCACTCTACTGATTTCTATTAGTCACATTTCTTTGCCACCTACGGATGAGAAAATGTAGTGTCTGAGGTGTGGGCTCATACTGTCTATTCAGCAGACAAAGAAGGAATGCATTTTAATAAAAGGAAGTGAAATCACTGATTGACAGTTCTTGAGAAAAGGTTAAAAATTCAAAAGGAGTGTCTGCATGTGCCTCAGAACTTAAAAGCTTTTTTCTCTTCCCAACAGAAGAGCAGTAGCAAGTAATAGCAGGTTGCCATGGAGATGAGAAACTGGGGGATAAGAGAACTCAATTTGCAGTTAAATGGGCTGGAAACAAGCCTTACTAGCTGGTGAAGGAAAACGATTGAAAATATACTTGATTGCTGGAGGGAATCTTGTTCACCTAGCCATTTCTTAACCTCATTAATGAAGAAGAAAATCTTAAAAAAACCCCAAAACCAAAAAACCACCCAACCCCTCAAAACCACTAAATGAAAACCCAAAGCATCTATAGGTTAAACCCACTGAGCATAATTCAGGATTTCGAATATTATCACAATTCTTCCTATCTAACTGACGGCAACTGTTGTTAATGATATTTGCTGATATACATGGAAATGAGACAAAACTGTGTTCAATTTTAAAGCACGATGACCAGGGGCTGGAGTTTCAGTGGAAACCAGCAGCACAGAGGGTGAAGTCCAGGGCAATGATTCAAGTAGCAGCAGCAGCTCAGATTTAGAGTCTCAGCGTACCTTTGTGAGTGCTGTACAGGGCTGCAAATGTCACTGTGAAGAATGTCGTGGAGTACTTGCCAGCGTTCACTAAGTGAGGGAAGGCCCTCTTGGTGTCGCGGTACCGGCGCAGGCATTGGATGAAGCGAAGCCAAGCAGGAATGCACTGAACAATGGCTCGCACACCATATGTGTATCTGTGGCAAAATTCTGGCTCTGTGCAGATTTTAAAGAAATAGAAAAAAAAAATCACAACTCAAAAGACTGACTTGTTTATATGCTGATGGGTACAACTGCCCGTGTATACATTAGATCTTTGTTATGAATGCAAACTTCCTAACTACACAAACTTGGATGAGAGTGGGTAAAGAGTCCGAAGAAAATCAAGATTTCAAATATGATTTGTAAATTGACCAGGACTTTCTCAAAGCACTTAACCAGATTCTAAGTAGTCAGTACCTTAATCACTGACAACTACAATGGCACGCTGAGCATTTCTGTGAGGACAAATTGCTGGCACTCTAGCATTTGTGATACAGCTACCAACATATAGGAACGTTGAGAAATAACTGCAGAATTCTTTAGGTGTAAGTAGTAAATTTCTTGGCAAATGGATAGCTAAAATCATAACACAACTTAAAAGCCAAATTATTTCAGATAAGGAGATTGCTAACAGAGTGCCAAGCATACTTAATTAAATCCGCAATGTTTGGATGAGTTTTCATCATGAACTTAACTGTCGCAGTTATCATTCTCACTATTTCTTGATTTATGCTGGGATTTCAGTAGTGTGAATACAAAATCATACCCTACCTTGTGAATCATTTGGCAACAGGCCTTTATTCTCATCCCATTTGAGCTCAAAGCTGTAGAAGCAGATCATATATTCCAGGTCCATGAGTATCACTGACAGGCTGTTCAGCTGATCGGCCAGCCAGAAATCAGCAAAGCCTACCTTATGGAAGGGAGCTGTAAATACTCGAAACTAAGGGGGGGGGGAGAGAAAACAAAGAAACAAGAAAATTTATATTAATTTCTCCAGTTCATGTCTGACCATTCAGAGTGAGTACAGACAAAAAAGAAACCAATAAATCACAGACATACACAAAGTCCAGACAACAAGGTTGGGTTATGTAGTAAAGGGAAGAAGCTGAATGCAAAACTTAAAGGAAAACTGTGTGTGTGTGTCTGTCTGTCTGTCTCTCTCTGTGTGTGTGTGTCTGTCTGTCTGTCTCTCTGTGTGTGTGTGTGTCTGTCTCTCTCCCTGTGTGTGTGTCTGTCTGTCTCTCTGTGTGTGTGTGTGTGCGCATTATTGGTATGAATAACTACAGATCAAAAACAGAAAGTAAGAAGAGGGAAAATAAACTAGGCATAGTGGTTCATTCCTCTAAGCCCAGCATTTAGAAGGCTCAAGTTCGAGGCCAAACTGAGCTCCAGAGTAAGACCCTGTTGAGAAAAAAAAAAAAAAGTGTTGGAAGTACAGAGAGGAAATCTAAAGTTAGGCTACAAAGCAAAATTTGCTAGACAGGAAAACACTTAGCTAACAACACAAAGCTCTTCTTTGCCTATAAAAGACAGGAAGGGCAAGGTGGTAGTGGCATATGCCTTTAATCCCAGCACTCAGGAGGCAGAGCCAAGCGGTCACTGAGCTCAAGGCCAGCCTGGTCTACAGTGCTACTTCCAGGACAGCCAAGGCTTCACAGAGAAACCCTGTCCTAGAAAAACCAGAGGGTGGGGGAAGACAGGAAAGGGTGATTACATCATATTCTCTAACCTAAATGACATTCTTACAGCATCGGATTTCAAAGCCAGAATCTTATGCATATAATGTAAGCACCGCCACTGAACAACATCCCCAGCCTATGCAATATTTATTTCACTATTGTAATGGTAATGACTGTTCACCTTGTAATTTCCACACAATCACCTCTCTTACCACTGGTCTGAAAATAATGAAAAATCTATTAGGTAAACACATTGAACATTAACTCATGCAATATATTTTCTTAGGGTTTATAAAATAATATAGCTCAATCTTTGAAACAATTCTTTTCTTAAGGGAAGTAGGTTGAGAAAGACCTCCCTATGTAGCCCAGGTTGGCTTCTAACTTGAAATTCTCCTGTCTTTTCCCACTAAGTTCAACCATGCCCAGGTTTCTCATAGCAACTCAAAAGCTAGGACATGTTGTTACTACCATCAACACAAACTCATCTTGACTTGTTCTGTATAAACCTGTTATAACTGCAAAGGAAATCCTGGAATTGCAGAGAATAGAAGAATCAGACACTAGTGCAATCACCAGGAGTAAACTCAAGTTGTACAGAGTACCCGGACGATCCTGTATGATAAAGTATGGATGAAGACAGCGTTACCTTTATCCTGTCAGATCCCTTGCCTTTGTTGTACAGAAGAAAATGTATAAGATAATAATAATGTATCCCTCTGACACAGTAGCAATTTTGAGAATGAGTTTAAATTTCAAGCAGTCTGAATGTATAGCTGAATTCATTTAGTGGACAACTGGGCATTCAACCTGGGAATCTATGGCAACCCTTCTTTCAGATGTGGCTGGTTCTTCCATAAGAATTTCTCTTCAGAGAGACACAGGACTATATAGTATGAATCAATCCTGAATGTCATCTCTAACAGATAATGTATTGAAACTAGATCAGCAAATAATAGTAACAGGTTTTGAGATACTCATTCTGAAGTTTCTATTTCTTTGAGGTACTGGTATCTTTTGGTTCTATGACTCATTCTCTTGATAGCTCCTATATACACTTAGGTGAATCCAAAAAGCCAGGATACAAGCTATACTATTGCACATAAAATCTAGATGGAGGGCATGTCTTTACAGGGTAGGGGTAGAATGCAGAGGTAGAATAAGGTCTTAGCAATTGATGTATGAAGAGATTCTGGTGTGGGCCTTTGTAATATTTTGAGATATTCTAGGACATAGAATAGATTTAAATATTTCAAAGAAACAAAGGCAAGAGGATAATTTCCAATATAATACCAAAAGATCAGAAAGTCTAAATCTCTAGTAGTTGGCCTTTGCAAAATTGGCAGCCTAGAGGAAATTCATCCCTTCTGACAAGAGACAAGCTTCCATACTCTTATATATTTGCCAACCCCATCTGCAAAATCTGGCCAGTACAGAACCTTTCTGTAAGTACAGCAAATAAATGCAATGC
The DNA here is from genome assembly GCA_907164525.1 of Lophiomys imhausi. Taxonomy (NCBI): domain Eukaryota; kingdom Metazoa; phylum Chordata; class Mammalia; order Rodentia; family Muridae; genus Lophiomys; species Lophiomys imhausi. The sequence continues at coordinate 2,738,120 of CAJQZJ010033427.1, forward strand.
AACAAGAAATAAGGGATTGGAGGCATGAGACAATAGGAGGAAAGGGTTGATGTGGAAATTTTAAAAAGCTGGAATGAGCCGGGTGGTGGTGGCGCACGCCTTTAATCCCAGCACTTGGGAGGCAGAGGCAGGCGGATCTTTGTGAGTTCGAGGTCAGCCTGGTCTACAAAGCGAGTCCAGGAGAGCCAGAGATATTCAGAGAAACCCTGTCTCGAAAAACCAAAAAAAAAAAAAAAAGCTGGAATGAAGGGGAATTTTTCAGAAAAGAGAAAAAAGATGAATAGTAAATGTTGGTCATTAATGCACTTAACAAAGAGTTACATATTTACTATATGTCAAGCATTGTGGAAATGTAGATGAATAAAACATAGTCTCTATTCTCAGTGACCTCAAAGGCCTACAAGACCCACAGTCTAGTTGGGCAAATAAATGCAGAGAGATACAACAGCACCCCATGACAAGTACTATCACAGAGACACATTAAAAAGGACACCCTAGCTGGGCATGGTGGGGCACACCTTTAATCCCAGGGAGGCAGAGGCAGGTGGATCTCTGTGAGTTCAAGGTCAGCATGGTCTACAAAGTGAGTCCAGGACAGTCAGGGATACACAGAGAAACCCTGTTTCAAACAAACAAACAAACCAACCCTAGAAAACAGATGAGAACAAGCAGTTCTGTCACAGGCAGGGCAATAGAGATAGGTCATACTTAACTCTGACATTTATACACAACTAACTTCACTCCATGTTTATCTGAATCCTCCTTCTAAATGAGTATCACGTAACTCACTTCTCTTTTTTTATGCCAGCCAAAACCTTCCAAGTTCTCTACCGCTACTCTGATTTTGATTAAAATGGTAATTCCTAGAGACATAGCTTATGAAATCTACAATTAATTCTGAATGTTCAGACACACGCACAGAAAATATGACTAGGAAGTTACTGGTAAGTTACTGGCCTGTGGCCCCATATTTTAGAGTCTGGATTATTTGCAAATCCTTTATGATATATCTCAGGGATGAGACCTAGGTCTACATGTGCAACCTATGATAGCCGAAGGTAAATATCATACACTATGCTTGGTGAGATTGCTTTCTCTGACCTCACACAGGAGGAAATGGCTCACTACTAATGGGATATTAATGCCCAAAAGATTTTGGATTTTGAAGTATTTCAAATTTCAGATTAGGAATGCTCAGCTTGTGCAAAGAATAAGCTAATATAGACAAAGAGGGAAGAACATAAAGTTTAAATTCTACTTTAAAAATATTTATGTGAGCTGGGCATGGTGGTGCACACCTTTAATCCCAACACTCGGGAGGCAGGGCAGGTGGATCTCTGTGAGTTCAAGGCCAGTTTGGTCTACAAGGTGAGTCCAGGGCAGCCAGGGACACACAGAGAAACCTTGTCTTGAAAAACCAAAAAAAAAAGTTTTATGTGTATGGATGGTTTGCCTGCACATATGTCTGTGCACCATAAGTGTGTTTGATGGTCTCAGAGGACAGAAGAGGGTATTGGATTTTCTGGAACTAGAATTGCAGGTAGTTGTGAGCTGTCAAATGAATGCTGGGAATCAAACCTGGGTCCACAGGAAGGGTAGCCTGTGCTCTTAACCACTGAGCCATCTCTCCAGTCCCTAAAGTTCATCTGCATGCACACTCAATTTTACTACAGAACTAAAGAAAATACTGATTAAAAACTAATCTCTAAATGACATAACTAAAGAGTCTATTTTAAAACTTTAGTTAGCTTACTAGAAGAATAAGGTTGGAAAACCTGGGGCTTTGCTTATGCTTTCTAATTGGATTTCTAGTTGGGGCAAATACAGATGTAGGAAAGAGGACAAAAGACCTAATGGATATAAGCAGACCACACTAGATTAGACATATTAACACTGTAGAAAGTTAGTACCTTAAAGTTCTTAAGTTTTTGTTTTTGAAGGGAAAGTCAATTTCAAAGATGCCCATATAACTATGAATATAAATAGTAGTCTTTACTATTATGACCAAGTGTTTTTCACACTAAAAATGGAGGTGAAAACAAGGGAAATAATTGTATTTTAGGACAAGTCTTTAAGCAACATTTTCAAAAACTGTAACTACAGTGAAAACATTCTACTAATTCTCAGACATACTTTATAGGGACTAATTTTATCAGTGAAGTTTGAATAAAATAAATTAATAGGTCAACTGATCTTAAATGACCTATACACAATAATACTTTTGTTTCAGTAACAATATTATAAAAGGAACAAATGAATGTTTCTTTCTACATTTCACTGCTTCTAAGAGCACTTTTACTAGTCTGTTAATCCTTCTTATACACCATTGCCAGACTATTCAATCAACCAGTCTGTATTCATTAACAAACACTGCAGACTCAGACATAAACATCTACTCAACAGGGATCATTCTACTAATCAGGGTAAGTAGCCATGCATGAAATCATGGCCTTCTACAAAGGATGCACAGAGGAATTGCATACAACATACACACCTACATCAACCTGTTATTTCAAGTAAGCTTTCTGAATCTTCCAAAAAATCTCATTTAGAGATAAAATTTATAGACAAACTGGAGAAGTAGCTCAGTAGTTAACAGTACTTGCTGCTATTGTGGAGGATATGGGTTCAGTTCCCAACACCCACATAGTGGCTCACAACTGTAACTCAAGTTCCAGGGTTCCAACACCTTTTTCTAGCTTCCATGAATGAGTACCAGCTACATATGTAGTACACATACATACATGTAGGCAGCACATATACGCATCAGATTAATATAAATCTTTAAAAAATAAACACTGAGATTTTACAGTTCTAGGTAATCTTAGATGATACTTTTAGGATATTCAAGAGGTAAATGAAGTATAAAGTGACCTTGGACTTCTCATCCTTCTGCCTCTTTATCTTAAAGTACAGAGATTACATGATGCCAGTATCCCTGGCTTTCTATTCTTTAGAAAGAAACAAAACGTTCTACATATTATCATACTAGTTAAATAAGCATTATTTGCAAAATCAATTCACTATCTGGTCACTTTATACTTCATTTTAAAAGGGAAAAAATGCCACACATTTCCCCAGGGCTGCCACATTGTAAACTCTCAAGATTATCCGGTATCCATCAAAAGCACTTTTGCTCCTGAATTGGGTACCACTCACATGGCGCAATGTACAATGTACAATTCAGCAGCCATGCATGACCTTTGAGGAAACCAATGACTAATACACTACTCTAAAAACGTTGCACATGCCTTCTAGACTTACCAGAAGTTTAAGCAGCCAAAATCTTGATTTATAGTAGAAGGTTTTGGTGGGGTTGATAAGAAAGAAGGCCATAAGTCCATAAAGGGCAAGTGGATACACATATATAGGGATGATACTAATTGGAGCAAAGAAGCATGCCAGAAGGCTCAGGCACCATAATATCCCCAGGAATCCAGCAATCTACAAAGCACAGGGAACACAAAAAGAAAGTTACTTTTTATCATTACACAGAAAAACCTTTAATAAACAAAGATTAAAACAACTACAACAATTCACCAATCCTCAAATGGACTTTGGCACCCACGAAGCCAGCCATTTAGTTAGAGTGGACACATTCACAAAACTCTGTGCTTCTCACCTCAAAGAGATGTTGATGAGACAAATTGTTTCTTGGATTAAGTTCAAAGATGAGGACATGATTTACTCCAGCCTGTCTCCAACCATACGTGTTGATGCCCAGTAGAAAAAGGAATTCAATCAGAAGAAAGCCACCCCGATAGATTCTTATCAAGGGCCATACAGTTCTATCTGTTTCAAGTTTAAATATAGCTGAAAGAAAATGTATTGGTTAGTTATAAAATCTACAACATTTCTTTTAATTACCTTTTCTCTTCATTATCTGAGACAGAGCCCCAGCACAGGAGGTTTTCATAAAGAAAATCTGTATCTAGATTATCTTAAAAGTCCAATAAACTTGCCTCTACGTTCATTCTTTTCTGCTTCTTTACTCTGCAGAATGCCATTAGAATAATTTCCCCCAAACTTGGTTTTTATCATGTTATTCCATTGTTCTATAAGTTTTTATTTTGTTTTGATTTTTAAACTATAATGTGACAAGGTTAAATGGCTTTGAACAGTAAGACCAGTTTTTGTTTTGACACATGTAGTCCAGGCTATCCTGGAGCATGCTATGTAGACTAGGCTGGCCTTGAACTCATAGAGATATTCTTGCCTCTGCCTCCTGTGTGCTAGCATTAAAGATGTGTACCACCATACCCAGTATAAGACTAGTATTGTCAACTGGAGCTTCTCAAATGATAAAATCTCTTCAACATTGCTTTCTCTATCTTTAAACTAGATACATTAACTTCTACCTCAGAGAGTTGTTGTAAAATGAAAAGATACAAAACAAGAAGACAATGTGAGAATTTAAATGTCATATAAATATACAATAGTTGACATGTATGGAATGCTTAACATGGTGCTTAGCCTTATTTTTGTTGCTTTTGCAAGTAATAATTAGTTTAAATCATTATAATTGTTCTATGTGTTAAAATTACTGTGTCCATGTAAACTGAGAAAATTGGAGCACAGATAGGTTAAGTAATTTGCTTAGGGTTATTGAGTTGGTATAGGGCAGAGCTAAAATGTAGCCTCTGGCTGGCCTGGACTTTAACTCAAAGGAATCTACCTGCCTCTGCTGGGATTAATGGTATGCACCACCACACCTGGCTGCAACCTTTATAATTCTGTGCAAAGTTTGTGCTCGCAAGTACTATATTGCTCATATGCCCATATAAACATTCAGTACCAGAATTATTCTATAACCTTCCTAGAATTATAATGTTCAAACACCTTCTCTCTGCAAACATGAGCTCTTAAAGAATCTAGTATCTAGCTTACTTCTCCCAAGCCCACCCTACAATACTCCCCAGTGACCAGCTCCAGTGACTCTTGTCTTTTAAAAAGCCAGTTCAGCACCTACACTGCTCTATTATGTCATCTCTACCAATTTATACACTTACTTAATTTAACTAACCATTTATTACTTACCTTTGCACTCTCTACAGTATAAAAATACTTAACTTAAAAATAACAAGGTAGAAAAAGTGTTTGCTTTGGAATCAAATACTGTCTAAAGCAGATATCAAGTCCTAGTAGGATGAATTATTTAACTTAAGAGTTTCTAGTTCTCAGCTTCCTCTTGGACAATGGAAATAACATCTGTTCTCACAGTGGACTTGATCCTCAGCACTGTGTAAATCGGATTATACATGCTGGTAATCCCAGTACTTGGGAGGTGGAGGCAGGAGGATCACAAGTTCTTAGTCATCTGTAGTTACATAGTAGTTTGAGTTCAGCCTGAACTACATGATGACTATTAAAAACAAAATAAAAACAAACATACATTCACTTGCTTGTTAAGATTAAAAGTAAATAACACATCAAATGCCTAATGTTTGATCCATTAAGAGTATTCAGTATGTATATACTGGTTTCTATTACTTGAAAAAAAACCATCTATACACTAATATTTGTTAGCTATCCTTTATACCCAACATCATCCTAAGACCTGGGAATTCAACAGTGACTAATAGATAAGCTAATAATAATCAATCTCCACTTACCATCTATATAACAGTATACAGTGACAGGGACGGGGGTAAAGCAGAGGTTAAGACTCTCAGAAGATTACACCTGCCTTATTAAGAGATGAAGAATGAACCCCTGGAATCTCTAGAGGACTCCAGCAAAGGGCAAAGATTAATCTCAGCACTTGGAAGGCAAAGGTGGGAAGCCCAAGCCTGGAGGCCTGAGTTCCATTCCTGGCCCCAATAGGAAGGAAAGAACTCACTCACCTAAGTAGCTCCACATGTGAGCCATAGCAACACATGCCCCTGCCCCGCCCCCACAACACAATAAAACAAACAAATAACATTTTTTAAGTTTTGAAAGAACCAAAATATCTACTAGGGATGAATGGATAAACAAACTACGTTGAGAACATGCTAAGTGAAGAAGCCATATACAAATAACATGTATGAAATGATGATTTCAGTTACATAAACTATCCAGAATAGGTATATCCATAAAAACAGAAATAAGACAGTAGATGTCAGCTGGAGCAATGGAAAACTGGAACTGAGCTTCCTTTTAAGATAGTGAAATGTTTAGGTAGATTGTACAATACTGATTGCTCATTGTAAATAGTTAGTTTTGAGGCCAGGGAAATGGCTTAGTGTAAGCAAGCATGAGGAAGTGAGTTTGAATTCCCAACACCCATATGAAAGCCAGGCATGGTCAGGTCTGCTTTTAAGACTAGTGCTGCAGTGTGGAGCCAGGTAGGCCTGGAAAAGTGCACTAACCAGAAGGTTAGAAAAAACAACCAGCCTCAAGTTCAGTGAACCACCTGGCCTAAAGGAATAAAGCAGAGAGCAACAAAGGATGCCTATCATACTCTTCTGGTCTTTCTACACGCACACATGCTGAATATACCTGTACACATGCATACAACACAGAGAAACACACACATACACACACAGAGAGAAAAAGAGAGTATGTGTTAATCTTATGTATACTTCATTTCATTAAAATAAATAATTTCAGAGGGGAAAGTAATAAAATATTGAAACTGACATTGCTGTTCCTCTCTTAAGTTTAACTGTTTAAACTGTTTACCTCTCACAGATTTGCTCTAGCATTTCATGAATTTCTCACTTGTCTACTTAACATCTATGGTCATAGTTTTAGGAGACAAATATTTACCACCCTGGCATGAATAGTTCTACATTGGAAGAAAATAGTCATGAATAGAAAAATATAATGCACAGCCACAAAATACACACACACACGTACAGAGTTAGAAAAACTACATTCTACTTGATAACATCATAGAAAATGCTTCTAATTATTATAGCTGGCTTGGTTAGTTTCTATTGTCAACTTGACATAACCTAGAGCCATTTTGGAAGAGGTATTTCCAACTGAGGAACTACCCTGATTGGACTTGCTTGTAAACATGTCTGTGGGAGACTGTCTTGACTGATGACAGAAGGGAGAGGGCCCAGCCTACTGTGGGCTGTACCTTCCTAGGCAGATGTGTTTGGGCTGTAAAAGGAAGCCAGCAGACAATGAGCCAGTAAGCACTGTTCCTCTGTGGTTTCTGTTCTACGTTCCTGACTTCAGGCTCCTGCCTTGTGAACTACGCCCTGAATACCCTCAATGATGAACTGTGACTTCAAAGTGTTAACCCTTCTATTACTGGCTTTTGGTCAATGTTTTATCACAGCAACAGAGATGCAAATTAGAACAATGACAATGAATAAAAGGACACCCTTGACCTCCACACTTTATTAGAAATGTTTTAAAAAAGCATCATCATCATCAGTAGCAGTAGCTACAACAGCAACAACAAATCCTGAGGACATTCTGTAAGCTAATAATTGTTCAAGAAAACATTCAGAATGAAAACACAAGACTACACTTGTTAATGAGTTGATTTAGTTTCAAACTGTTTCAAAGACACAAAGCAATCATAATGGTTAATAGTCAAGTTATTCCTTAAAGAATACAAACTTTGAATAATATAGACTCTAAAAGGAAAGTGTACCTATTCACAATATACCAACTTCTTTCTGGCACAATCTCTCCAGTACAGCCCTTTTGTAGGTAGGCTGAGGATTAAAATACAGCATTTTTTTTTTTGCTAGACTAAGTCATCATAAAAAAAAAAAATCCCAAGGAATTAAGAAACAAGATGAGTTAGTATAATTTCTATTTAAAAATAAACATGTAACCTCTGCAAATAATGAGTCCATATAATAAAAGCTATATACTGTTTCATTCTAAACTCTAACATAGATTTATAAATTCTTAGTGAAATGATAGCTAACATTCATCAGGCAGCTGTCCTGTGCTAAGTGATACTGTGTGACACCTATATGTTTTGCTGTATAATTTCATAGCAAAAACATACATTGGTTTTCTACAGGAGATACTTGAAGAAACAGAGTTAAATCAAGCCCCCTGTCTAATGACATAGGGATTTAATCCAGTAATCTGGCTCCAAACCCTGCTGCACTTAACAACCGGAGGCTAAGTTGTATACTAATCACCATGTGTCTGTTAAAACAAAACAAAAACCAATACCCCAAACAGTTTAGAAGAAGCCTATTATAAACTTTATAAAATTATAGCCCTCACAGTATTGAATCAAGTTTCCAAGTCTCTTTCCTTTTCTTGTCCTTGGTCCTGATTCACTGCTGAAATTTATCATACAAAACTGCCTGTGTTTTCTTTCCAGTCGTGGTAAGCACTCTTTTCTATCACCAATTTTGATCTTTTGTAAATTAAATCATATAATGTATACTTTTGGTGTTTGGCTTCTTTTGTTTACTTTAAAATGGTTAATTTCATGTTATATAAACCTCATTTTCACTTGCTTATGAGATTCATCTACGTTCCTGTATATTGCTACATTTCATTCTTCTCACTACTACACACTATTCTGTTGGGTAAAAACATCTGTTATATTGTTGCTGAACATTTGGGTTGTTCCAGTTTGGGGACATTAAAGCAGTACATTTACTAATGTTCTTGAATGTTTTCTGGTAGAAAAATGTACTCATTTCTATGATGGATCGTAGGTTAATACACAGTCAGTTTTGGTAAATGGTGCCAAACAGTTCTCCAAAGTGCTATGCCCATCTTTCAGTTTCAGCACTACCCCAGGATGTGTCATTGTACATGGCAACACAACTCAGATACAGTTCATAATTAGCAGCTAGATAAGCAGTTTCTAAGATGTTGCTATTATAAATAACATGGCAATATATAATTTCTTTGTATTGTAGACTCTGGGTTGTAAGCTAAATTTATTTTTAAAAATAAGTTAATTAAAATATTATAAAATTTTACATATACTACCACATTATTCTCAAAAAAGATTTCAACAAGTAACAGTCTTACCATTAATTTAAAAGTGCTTATTTTATACTCTTGTATCTACTGTAAATGGTAAACTACTAAGTAAAATACGGCATAGTGTGATTATTTCAAATTGAGCAAAGATTTCTAGAAGAAAACTTGAAAAAAAACTACACAGGAAAAATTTCATTTCACGAAGCTAAAACTCTGTGATATGAGATTTTTTTCTGACAAATCATTGAATATTGGGCTATGTCCCCTTGAGAAACCATAGCAATTATGCACATAATTTTTTACGTGAATGCTCAAAGAAAAGAATCGTGCTTGTACATGCATTATTACTGCTGTGTTTCCCTCTGACTCTCAACACTGCTATCTTCTTAGTACCCAAGGGGAGATAAATAAGGATAGACAGCTGGCTTTATCTGTTTACCCTTCCCCTCACCAATACATATGGAGATCAAACAAAGAAGGGTTGCGAGGTTAGAACATAATGCACAATGCTAAATGTATATGTTGCATGAATTAAAAAAAATCAAACTATCACAATAACACAATCTATATTTACTAAAACCTCAGCTTGACCTAAATAATAAAAAAAAAAACAAAAACGCACAAACACCCTTTTTGTTAAAGGAAGATATTTGCTTCTTTTGTCTTACTTAAGCTGATGAGGATAATACCTCCACATACATGTTGGAAATTAAGACAAGTAAATCCACTCATAAGTTAATAACTGTTTTCCTAAAGAAAGAGCCACACGTGCAGCATACTTGTACTGATGTGCTTCATCAGATGTGAGTTGCTCTAAACCTGGCCTTTCACCCTGTTCTACCAACATCCCCTCATCAGCCCAGGTGAATGTATTACCTCAGGTAACTCACTCCTTCCTCCTATACCTGACCCTCATCCTAGAGCAACTACATCACTCTCTCTTCCCTTCTCTGGGAATGTTTTTAATTGCATCAACTTAAATGTCACTTCTTCCACAGTGTCTTCCTCAGTAGCCTAATTTTAAAAATACTCAACTGTTTCATTCAACTGCTTAGAACATTCAACACCTCCTATCTTTTTAAGACAGAGCTCCATGTATCCCAGGGTGGCCTTGAAGTATTAGCTTAAGATAACATTGACTTCCTTCCATCACCTAGTCTGAGGAAAGGGGTGACCCACGCCTCTCTTAAGGACTGATCTCTTGGTTTTGCAGTGCTGGTGACTGAATGTAGGAATCTGTTTATGAAAGGCAAACATTCTGTGACTGAGGCAT